>CM035098.1:71718514-71985091 GCA_020205505.1 Panax japonicus | reverse complement strand
CTATCCCCCGACGGAACCGCCGTCAAGCTTGTGGTGTTTATCGTGTTTACTGTGCAGGATCAGGACGTCTTACGTGATTGAGACGTGGCAAAGGATCTTGGCGTTAACATTATGTAATTGTAATTTTCAAAGTGTTTATTGATAAATACCATGTAAATATACAGAATGTGTCATGTCATGTGTGTTATTAAATGAAACATAAATAAATTTAAATTAACAATAATTATATTATGACTATGGTGTTGCACAACATTAAATAAAGTAAAATTCCATTTTCTTTATTTTGCACTTTCTTTGTCCGTTATATTATACTTTTATTAAAAAATGCAGATAAAAAATAGTATTATATACAACTACTAGCTGGGTCCCGTGCCTCCGGCACTGTATGGACAATATGATTTATCTCAAACTTTGAACGACCAAAATAATTTATTGAGTGAGCGGAAAATTTAAAGTCATTTGTATTTTATTAAATTATTATTAGATTATTAGATAGATAGATGTATTTTATTAGATAGATGTATGAACGGTGTGATTTATCTCAAACTTTGATCGGCTCAGATGATTTATTGAGTGAGCGGAAAATTCAAAATTATTTGTATTTTATTAGATAGATATGGTATATATATTGGGTACCGTTACATCCACAAACCCTTCACATCCACCCTGTTTTATTAGTTACTAACTTGGCATGTAATAATACTCCTTTATGAATTAGGTTCGCTTTGTAGGCTTCTAAAATTTAGAGGGAGTGTTTGGTGGATTACCATACAAATATATTTGAATCGAACATGATAATAGTACAAGTAGTGTTTTGTAGCACTAAGAAAACACTTGCAATATTAATAAAGACATGAATTCATAAGCATTTTTAAATTATGTTTTCGAGTGACAATGAAGAATTCTATAGCCAATTATATTTAAAATTATAGTAGTAGTAATTTTATAAAGTAGTGGAGTAGTAATTTTTGTATGTTCCTTAAATAGCGGACTAAGTGGAGACATTTACTGGAGTAAAAAAAATAAAAAAGTTATCCCCCACGTAATTTATGGGTAGTATCCACCAGTCGCTATCCCTTCCCTTTCACCTGCTAGAAGGTGTAATGAAAAAACAAACCAGAAAGGGAGGTAAGGTAGCGAAGAAATTTATTTAAAAAAATAAAAATAAAAATCAAATTTGAGGTCTAAAAATTAAAATTAAAATTAAAATTAAAATTAATAATAAGTCTTATTACTAGGCTAATAATACGAATTCATTTGATCTATTTTTGTACTCTTTTTTTTTTTTAAGAAAAAAAAGAAAAAAAAAGTCTGTGCGCCTCCCACTGTCCAAAGTAAAAGCGACGGGGAAAGGCCAAAAAGAAGTCATGCAAGAGTCGTCTATTTTACTTTCTTCATTCTTCTCCACGAAGGAAGATTTCTTCCGTACAACATAGAGCTTCTAGCAGAGCAGTGCAGTGCAGGTATATTATTAATATCGAGTGGAGTCGGATATTAGTTAGTACTAAGTAATTAATGGCTACGACGCCGAGAGAACACATAGAAGAGATACGGAAAACCAAGTTTTCCATTGGAGGTGAACCCAATCCATTGACGGAGGATCTGCATCACGCCGTTAAGAATCTCTCTGCTGAACTCTACGCCAAGGATGTTCACTTTCTCATGGAACTCATCCAGGTCCGTTAAATCACTACTATATATATATATATATACATGATTCATGGATTTGTTATGGATACATATCCAAAAATTCATGTCTCAAATAATTTTTATAAACAAGTAATAGGAGTACGTACAGTACATATTAAAAGAAAATAAACATGATTGCAAGATATAAATAAACATGTGCAACCCATATTATCTTCTCAATTTATTTTTAAACTTAAAATTGTCACAGATTTTTTTTTTGTTTTAATCAATACAATACAATGATTATTATAAACTATCTAAAAATTGTCATAAATTCTTTTTGCTTTAATCAATATAGTAATTTAATTTTTAATAAATTATCTCAATTTTGAATTGAAAAATATATTGACTTTTAAAAGTTAATAATAATTCTATAATTTGGAACATAACATAGGGAGTAGTATGTTTTCTTGTGAAAACAACCACCCTTCCATGCAAAAACATGTCTTTCAAGATTATTGATTACATAATTATCAAAAAATCAAAATGAGTTGCATGTCAACAAATTTCAGGACGAAATCGGATTGCAGCTAAGCGATAAGATAAGATACTCTTATCAAAATATAATACTAGTGTACAAAGTGATGAGTAATAAATGAATAATTATAATTAAAATTGAGGAGATTTTTATCGTAGATATGAATAATTATTCTGTCAGCATAGTAAATTTTTTATTTCTTATAGAGATAGTTCTCTGAGTCCCTTTTGTTGTCGAATACATCTATGAGAGAATAGAGATTAAACAGATTATTGGATTTTTAATCAGTTGAAACATTTGACAAAACATGCTAGTTCATATGTAAATCTAAGTTTTGATAATCGATTTGGTTGATAAATTTCTTCATCATTAAATTGTACTAAGATTGATAGAAAAGAATAACTAGAAACATTAATTTACACAGAAAAGCCAAATAAAACCAGAGTATACGTGTAAATTTGCTTTGTTGCTGTACTGCGTGATTAAATTTTGTCATATGAATTCATTCCTAATCATCTTTGAGGCCCCTTAACTATATATGAACAGGTTCTGCAGAGAGAAATATGTTATAGGTGATGATATATTTTATTGTTTTGCTTATTGCTACAGAATGCAGAGGATAACGAGTATTTTGAAGGGGTGGATCCATCACTCGAATTCGTGATAACCTCCCGGGATATAACGACCACAGGGGCTCCGGCTACATTGTTGATATTCAACAATGAGATAGGTTTTACGTCTAAAAACATTGATTCCATTTGCAGTGTTGGACGTTCCACCAAGAAAGGCAATCGCAAACGTGGTTATATTGGCGAGAAAGGTAAATTTTCTTTCAGTAAAACCACTAGTTTTTGTCCATTAGGTATTTTTGTTTCCCAGTATTTGTGTTCTTTCAATGACTCTATCTCCAGCCCTTGGGAAAAACTTCTCAGAAGTTGTTGCCAGTAGCTAGGTTGTGGATAAAGTACTAGTTCATTCAAGTTTTGCATGATTTCATTTGAGTTTGTCAATTTAGATCCCGAGTTTTTTTTCCAAATTGATCTAGGCAAATAATTTGCTGTTAGAGTGGATTGTGCACTGGATTTAACCATGTTGGGTATTAATTTTGTTGCATTGGTTTGATATATTGCTCTTTTTGACCCAAAACCATACAAGTTTTTCAAACACCCCGGCTACGCTGTTTGCGTGTGTTTTAAAATTATTACTTATCTGGTTGATTTTGGATTTCTATTGCGTTTTTCTGAATAGAACTATAACCTTTATAACTTATTTTCTAAGTGTCTTGATTAAGGATCCTTGTACGTATTTATGTTTTCAATATTTGTAATAACGCTCCTATCAATTTCAGGCATTGGGTTCAAAAGCGTTTTCCT
The DNA here is from genome assembly GCA_020205505.1 of Panax japonicus. Lineage (NCBI taxonomy): Eukaryota > Viridiplantae > Streptophyta > Magnoliopsida > Apiales > Araliaceae > Panax > Panax japonicus. The sequence continues at coordinate 71,981,551 of CM035098.1, read as the reverse complement.
GATCACAACTCAGCCTTACATATTTAGCAACGGCTATCAGATTCGGTTTAGCGAGGAACCATGCTCGCATTGTAATGTTGGATATGTAGTCCCTGAATGGGTCGAGGAGAATCCAACTCTTTCAGAGATTGAAAGTATACATGGATCTGGTAGCTCGCTCCCAACCACTACGATTGTATTGCCGCTAAAACCTGACAAGGTCACACCTGTGAAGAATCAGCTTTCTAGCGTTCATCCTGAACTTCTGTTGTTTCTTTCAAAGATAAAGCGGCTATCGGTCAGAGAAGACAATGAGGATCCCAGGCTGAAGACTGTGAATGCAATATCTATTTCAAGTGAGACTAATTTTGTCACAAGGAAGAACATTGATGCTGACTCTTACATGCTCCATCTTTCTGCTGATGTAAGTAGTGATGATTTAGAAAAAGAATGCGGCTACCATATGTGGAGACAAAGGTTCCCTGTCAAGGAGGAGTATAAAGTAGAAAGAAGAATGGAGGTAGAAGAGTGGGTTATTACGTTGGCTTTTCCAAGTGGAAAGCGACTCCATAGAGGAACAACCTCTCCTGGGATATATGCATTTCTACCCACAGAGATGGTTACAAACTTCCCTTTCATAATTCAAGCAGATTTTATCTTAGCATCATCAAGGGAAACAATCCTCTTGGACAACAGATGGAACCAAGGAATTCTTGAATGTGTCCCTCGTGCATTTATCAATGCATTCACTTCTCTTGTGAAAGAAACAGAAGATGCTCCCATTTCATCTCTACCTCCGATGTTTGGGTTCATGCCAGTCAATAGTTCTCCCTATTTACGGTTGAATGCTGTGAGGGAGTCTATCAAATCAAAACTGGTGAATGAAAGTATTGTTCCATGCGAATCATACTCTGAACAGAAGTTCTTCTACAAACCATGTGAAGTTGGTAGGATATTGCCGGCCTTCTGGAATATATTGAACAAGGCAAGGGCTCAAGGTGTGGTCTTGCATAATATTTCATCTCATGGAACTTATGTCCTAAGTTCTTCATTTGATAGAAATGAGTACAATCATATTCTGAATTTTCTTGGAGTGGGATCTGTGGGTGATGAATGGTATGCCAAGTGCATCCAGAGTTCAAAACTTGTTTTGGGAGTGTCAGAGGATATTTACTTGGAGCTTCTCCTTTTTGTTGCTGAGAACTGGAGCTCCTGTTTTCACAAAACGAACATCAAGAATATACCACTTTTGAAGTATGTGGATATTCATGGAAATGTGTCTCTGAGTAGTATCAATGAAGTATCCCAATTTAAACTTGGGAAGATGTTTCGATCCTCTGAGCCTTGTTACACATCATGGTTGATTAATTGGAATAGGGAGTTCAGGTCTGCTTCAGATTGTGTTTTTCTGCCTAAATCGACACAAGAAGCTATTGGGTTATTTTACAAGAAGCAGGCCCTACTGGATTGGCTTTCAGACGAAGTAAATGTCAGAGCATTGAAAGTGTATGATTATGCACTTCTCCTCAATAAGTCACTCGGTAACAATGGAAAGCTTGCTGTCGCATATACTCATTTCCTCTATCACTCACTTTCAAAGAAGTATTTGTCTGAGCAAGGGGTTGGTCACCTATGCCGTAGCATGCCACTTGTTGATAACTATGGGCAGGTGACCACACAGAGGCGAGGTATTCTTCTGCCTGCTAATGGAAGCAGATGGGTGGAGCTGATTGGTTCAAATCCATGGAGAAGTGAAGGTTATGTTGAGCTTGGGGAAGACTATTTGCAACCAGCCACCTATGTTGGTATAGTAACACGTGAAAAAGAGCTGGTTGATTTCCTGAAAACTTGTGTTGCAGCTTCTGATGTCCCCTATCTATCTCCTCCGAATGCTGTAATTCCTACCATGTCGTCTCAGTTAACCAAGAAAAATGTGTTCTTGCTACTGGATTGGATTTGTTACTTGAAAAGGATAGGAGCTTACATGCCTGAAAGATTTTTGACATGCATTAAGGAGGGAAGCTGGCTGAAGATTTCTCTAAGTGGAAGTCCTGGCTACAGGCCTCCTTCACAGTCATTCCTGCTTAACTCATCAACGGGGCTTCTTCTGCAGCAGGAGTCGGTGCTTGTTGACATTCCGTTAATTGATCAGCAATTTTACGGTGATAAAATAAATGATTACAAGGAGGAGTTGAGAAAAGTTGGTGTGATGTTTGACGATGGAGAAGCATGTCGATTTATTGGGAAGCATCTCATGTCACTCGCAGCTTCGTCAAATTTAACCAGAGGCAACGTCCTTTCAATATTAAAATTCATCAAGTTTTTGAGGCAAAAATTCCTTTCACCTGAAAACTTTGTTAATAGTATTAAAGGAGGAAGATGGTTGAGGACTGACCAAGGTGACCGAACTCCAACTGAATCAGTTTTGTTTACTCAGGAGTGGAAAGCTGCTTCTCAAGTTAGCAACATTCCATTCATTGATCATGTTTACTATGGTGAAGAACTTCTTTACTTTGAAGAAGAACTGCGGCTGATTGGCGTGGCAGTGAATTTTAATGGCAGTTACCAGCTTGTTGTCGACAACTTGAAATCTCCAGCTTGCTTAACTTCTTTAACACCCGAGGCTGTTTATTTGATACTGGAAGCCTTACGTTCTTTGAGGTTTCCGAACAAACTTGTCAAGGCACTTGAAGGCAGGAAATGCATGAAGACAAACATAGGATTCAAAAATCCATCTGAGTGCTTTCTACACGATCCTGAATGGGCTTGCCTTTTGCAGGTTTTCAGTGGCTTCCCGCTCATTGATGAAAAATACTACGGAAGCAAAATCTTTTCATTCAAAAACGAGTTGAAGCAAATAGGTGTAGTGGTTGCTTTTGATGAAGCGTCCAAAAGATTTGTTCGCATTTTCAAGCATCAAGCATCATTATCTTCTATTGGAAAAGACAACGTCCTTTGGTTTCTGCATTGTTGCAGAAAGCTAAAGAAAGCAAACTTAAAATTTCCTAGAGATCTCAAGAACAGTATTCGTGAGGTGAAATGGTTGCGAACTCGACTTGGTGATTACAGAAGGCCAAAAGAGTGCATTCTTTTTGGCCCCTGTTGGGAATCTATCTCTCCAATCTCTCTGCTTCCGTTCATTGATGATAGTGATAACCATTATGGTAATACCATCTGTGAATATGAGAAGGAGCTGAAAGATATGGGCGTCGTTGTTTCTTTCAAAGATGGAGCACAGTTTGTGGTGGATAGCCTTTATTTACCGCAGAATCCTAGCAGCATAACTTCTGAGAATGTATTTTCGTTGCTGGAATGTATCCGGAATTTTCAGCATGAGAAGAATGAGCCTCTTCCTCCATCTTTTCTGAAGAAAATAGGTAAAAAATGGGTGAAAACCTATTATGGTTATTACCCTCCAGACAAGTGCTTGCTGTTCAATTCTGAATGGGATTCTTTCTTAAGAAGGAATGATGGACCTTTTATTGATGAAGAGTTTTACGGGTCCAAAATCACATCGTACAGAGATGAGCTTAATTCTCTAGGAGTTACCGTTTACATTAAAAATGGGTGTCCATTGCTTGCCAGTTACCTTGACTTCCATTCTAGGTTCACTACAATCAGTCGAATCTATAATTATTTGTGTGAATTCAAATGGGAGCCTGATGGCGAGGACAACAAAAAAATTTGGATACCAAATGGCATTGAAAATGGAGAGTGGGTATCCTCGGAAGAATGCTTTATTCATGACAAAAATGGTTTACTGGTTTCGCAATTAAATGTTTTGGAGCAGCACTATGAAAAGAAATTACTGGACTTTTTCTCCAATACTTTTGGAGTTAAAATGAATCCTTCTGTTGATGACTACTGTAAAATTTGGAAGGAATGGGAAGCTTCTGGTCGCCGAATATCACATTTTGAATCTTGTGCCTTTTGGGGATTTGTGGTAAAGAACTGGGGCTTGAAGACAGAAAAATTTTTGACTCAAAAATTGTCTAAACTGCCAGCGCATTCAGGTTCTGATGAAATTTTACTTGTTGATAAGCATGATATTTTTATTGTTGATGACCTGTATCTTAAGGATCTCTTTGAAAAGTATTCTTCCCTTCCGCTGTTTGTTTGGTATCCACAACCAAGCCTGAAACCCGTTCCTCGGACAAAGCTGCTTGAAATTTATAGTAAAATCGGTGTCCGAACGTTGTCTGAATCTTTACAGAAAGAAATACCTGCAATGAATGGTGCCGGACTCGAGCAGCTGAATTCAAAGGAAATCTTTATTGGAAAAGGCTTGTTGAGACTTATTCTTGGCTTTCTAGCTGATGTTTCTCCAAATATGGAAGCAGAGGCGAGGCATGAAGCTGTCAGATGTCTCCTTGATGTTACTGTCCTAGAGACACTGGAACCAATTAAGATTTGCTATACTTTATCACTTTCCTCTGGGAATATTCTTAAAGTTGAAGCAAGCCAAATGCTACGATGGGAGAGACAGATTTCAAAGTTTTTTGTGCAGAAGTTGGATGCCAGTGGTGGACAGAAAAAAGTTACTACTATAGAGTATGCTTCACATTTTTCTAGAGTAGTATCTGAGGGAGTGTTGTGGGAGAATGAAGACCACATGGACCAGCTGGCTGAGCTGATTAGGTTGGGGTTTCTCTTGAAATTCGACAAGGAAGCAATTGGGTATCTGATGAAGACTAAGAATCTGCAGACATTTTTGGAGGACGAAGAGTTCCTTTCTTCCACCTTCCCTTCTGATTAGGTACGCTATATTCTCTTCTGATTAGGTATGCTATAATATCTTACATTCAAAATTCTTTATTACTCTTTCTCATTTTAGACTACTAGAATGATCTTTTTAAAAAACTTGAGTTGCTGATTTGGTAGTTTTTCAGCAGGACAAAAAATCTGAATTTTCATCTTTTTAATTCTGGCTTGTCTTGGTTGGAATAATCTTACTATTATGCTCTCCATCTTTTCGCATTGTAGGCTTGTTATGAAAGAAGTCAAATAAACAGATTTGGATGTTCCACATCTTTTATGAATTTGATATAAAAAACGAACTGCAGTTCATTTTGTTCAGGTGTGCGAATGAAAATCAACCAAGGAAAGAAGGATATATTTGTTTTTCCTCAAACAGGTGTTTGTTGGTGAGAAGATGGGTGCAGTCATGGGCAGAGTTATGTGACAAGTAAAAGGATTTGATTCAGTCCCTTTGGTTTGAACTCTTCGATGGCCCTCCTTTTCCTGAACTTTTGAGTAGTTTTCACTATATACAATAACTATATTAGTTAAGATCTTGTGCTTGGCTACCTACCACCTTTAAATTTGAGAGACTGTGATGAGTTTGTTTTCTTAAGATGTGATTAATACTATGATGAGTTTGTTTATTTATTCTTGGGTTGTGTTGCTGCTATTCTTCTGCGTTATAATACACTTTTCATGTTGGGATGAATTTGATTAACTAAGAATTCCCTTTAGACACCTTGGTGAATGTTAAGGTTTTGCACATGACAAACTTAGATTTAATAAATCTAAATCATATTTTCTCCTCACCTCAACTTATGGATCATCCTCATTTTCAACCTTAGCCTCTGTATTGGCCTGCCTGGCCATAGAAGAATGTTTCTAGCTTGTAAGAAGCCTCTCCAGTCTAGTCTTGTCATCATAAGTATCTTTGCTCCTTGAGTACAGTAAATCATCTTGTTTTGTTTTAACCAGGCCCGGCACGGCTCTAGCCTCTAGCTCTGCCTTAATTACACTGGAGCTGGTGTTTGGGGAAAGACCTGTTTTTTCAGGACATTGCCACGCTGAAGAGTGAGTGAGTGAGTGAGTGAGGGAGTGAGGGAGGGAGGGAGGGAGGGAGGGAAGGGGTAGTTGTTTGCTGTTGGTGTCAAATGCCTTGAAGTCCCACATCCCATCAGATTGTTTTTTTCAACAATATACGAGAGAGAGCCAATACTGAAGGGTGGGTGATGACCCATCTGTTAATTCTCCATGATTTGGGACGTCTAAAAAGTGTTTTTAAGGCCGAATAGCCTAGATTAACTTTGTAATACTACACCCCTTAAATAACAGTTCGGCATGGCTGTCGTCTGTGAGCTAAGCTACACCAATTTTTATCATTTCTTTTATTCAATAAGCTTCTGTTTTCCTCCAAGATTTCGTTTTTAATTTCTTTCATTTCTTGTCAGAATATCTGGATAGGGGGATGTTTTAAAAGGTCTACCCATTTTTTGCAATTTGGTATCTTTTTTAGTACTTTGAAAATTGATATTTTAACAAATAAAATTTGATATTTTCATAAACTCACTCATTATTCCTTCATGTGATAAATATACATTTTTTTTGCTTGTGAAAATCAATTCCCATGACAGGCATTTGATAGGGGGTATAGTCTATAATATCTTACTGATTCTTCTCGTTATGGCATGTCCTTGTGTCAACATCCTGGTGGCTCCAAACTAATCCGTAAAATAAAGAGCAAAGTTCGAACTACGAACACTTGATTTAGTGCAAGAAGTCTTTGTTTGAAAAATAACGCCACGACAAAAGTTTCCCAACAAAATGGAATACATTTCCACCGAGATGAATGGAATTTTTTTAATTTTTAGTAATTATGGCACAGAGACAATTCTTAGTAGAAATACATTGATGTAAAAGATCTCATATTCCCCATAAAACAAATATACACAAGCGCATACCCCAGGACAGCTCCCGGCCAAAGCACACTCCAAATCCTTATCACACCATCTGTTCGCTCTCTTCACCTTTTCTCTGTCAGTTCTTTTCTAACTGATGATTTTACAGCATAGAAGTTACCTGTCATTGCCAATTCCTTGTCAGTTCTTTTCTAACTGATGATTTTACAGCATAGAAGTTACCTGTCATTGCCAATTCCTTGTTGTCAAGCTGTGCCATTTTCGTAACCACTGATTCGATTCGAGTCCCCAACTCCAGATGCCATAGCAACAACATCAGGTGGTATATCCAAAGTTCCGCTTCTCCTTCCCCAACTAGAGCGCCTGGGATGTAGAATACTTCGGCCTTCTGTGCCCTCTGCATGAATTATTCTACTTAGGTCTGGGGAATCTTCTGCAAATTCACCTCCCCTGTTCACACCATCATCATTACTACGGTCTCCTTCAACTTCACTTAGGCCGGTTGCAGAGTCATCCCAAACTGGCTTTCTACCGGCTTCCATGTCCCCCGCGATTTTCCCCAAGTTTGGGCTAACAAAACTACCACCTACCACCCGGGGTGGGATCCCAGGCTCTTTCTGAACCTTTCCCCTGAATTTGTTCTTCGATGCTGGAATACTAGTGAAGAATATCTCCTTAAAGTTTTTAATAACCCCTTTGTTATATGGGTTGACTCGTCGATCATATCGGTATCTAAAATTTTCATATGTAGACTGCAAAAACAAAAACAACTCAAATTTACATGCTAGAGAAACTAATTTTGATATACCTACAATAGGCATGGAGGCAATGTTTCTACCAAATAAAGGAATGGAATCACCGAATCATAAAATCTGCCCATTATTTTTACCGAAACAATAGAATCCACTCCTACTCAGACTTGAATTTTATAACTTGAAGGAGTTATTCTTTACCTGGTTCGTACTGATGAGATAAAGGTGGAAGACTGTAAGGCCACCAACAAACCAGACTGCTATGAATGTGTATATTAATAGCACAATGGAGGCAGGGTAATTGGTCATTGCCTTCAAGACTGATGTTGTTTCCCTATCCTTAACCCTTAAGATGAAGACCCAGCACAAACCAAAGACATATATGCAAAGCAAAGTTGCCGAAGAGACAAACATGAAGAAGAACCGATAGTTCCGCTACATCCAGGAAAACATCATGATTATCACGCATACGGTGGAAATATTGCTTATAAACTTGATGCACTAAGCCAAAAATCAAATAAAAACAAAAACTCCCCAAAAGGGCAAAAATTATTTTGGGCAAAATCAACAGCTTTATATTTATTTATATCACTGCACCTTATCTAAATTCTGATGTGCACCATAAATGCACCATCCATCACAATATGTACATAACTGAAAGAGCTACAACTAATTAAAGATTAAATAATTGGTCAATTTTATCTAATAAATCTTTCAAAACTCTCCAAAGACCATTCCCCTGGGACAATGATGGAAAATGTTGGCTTTCTTCACAGCACAAAGTACCTTTCTCAGTTTAATGGGGAAAGTAGTATCTGTTTATGTGAACACTTCGGAATAAATGATGAACCGCCAATAATCCTACCACACTATATCAACCACCAGCAGCACGGTAAATGGGTGGATGACCCCTTAACATTTGGAACTAGAAAAAGATTCTAGCGGATAATATAACTTTATCAGCAAAATGAGATTTAGAAGTGCACTTCTTTGCACACCTTATTTTTGAAAGAAAATAATATTGTCTATTTAATGAAGTAAAGCTTTATTTCTACTTGTTATCTTTTTTTACCCCCTTAAAAGGCAAAAACATGATTTGGCCACTAACCAACCAGCAGGAAAAAGTAAAGGAAAACGAAAAGGTTAAGGACAACCTAAAAGATTAAAGGTATGTCAGGAACTGGTTCTGTAACAGGAAATTATGTAGATCTACAGATTTTATACAGATTACAGGTTAGAATAATGTATCTTACCAGTCCAATACACTGTCCAACCCAAGGGCAGTGATGATCGAATCGCTCCACACAGTTGTTGCATATTGAACAGTGCGAACAACGTGGAGATCTGTAAAGCATGCAGGTATCACAATATTTGATCTTCACAGTTATACCGTTAACAACTACATCCTTTATGCGAGGCAAACGTAATGGTGGAGTTTGGCCGGCCCCAACCTCGTTGCTCCCATCATAACTTTCTGGCTCTGGAGGGTGTGCATTACGGGGAATTATACCGGGATCTCTTCCAGAAGTAAGTAAAAGAAGGACTAACATCTACAAACACAGATAATTGCATTTATTCAGTTTCCAGTTGTAAAATGATATTTTCATATCTGAGCTACTTGACAACTGATAAACACAATATACGAAATATAATACACTGTCAGCACTATCATGTTCCATATTCTGTGTTATAATACAGTAGAAATTATAGATAAATTGCATAAGAATTATGATATAAACATGTTGATTTAGGCTGAAGCTACAAAATATCTGGTTAAAAAAAATAGATGTTACAGCAAATGAATCAGCCCATTCTTCTGGATCAAGGAGAGCGAACCAATCCAAATTAAACATTTCCTCGACTGAAAATTAGCTTTAGCTTGCAGCTGCGTTCCCTTGAGTTCTTGACTTCACAAGACTTTAGACTGGCCAATTACTGACACCCTCCCCCGTGCATGTGTCAGGAAGAACTAAAGACCAGCTTATTTCAGGATTTCAAATCGTATCAATCTCAACTAATATTGAACTTTTATCCCTTGTGGAGAATATATAGTATAAGGTCCAAAACTCAGAATCACCATTAAAGAAACCTAAGATGGCATTAGAAACAAATGAGTTATGATTCTCATGAATTGCCTCTTTGCACAATTTTTGCCTAATCAACCTTTTTTACGGGTCCCTCTTTTTAGACAAAGCAAAAAACCACCATCTATGAAGTCACCGAGGCAAAAAGTTCCAGTACACAGCTGATTTTATAACTAGAACTGTTATCAATATTTAGCTTCATTAAAGGATGATTGGGAGAAGGCCAAGATATAAATATCTCAGTTCGTAGCTCGGGTGTTGTTCTCTTCTTCCTTTTAGAACCACATCAGCACTATATATAAATTTAAATATTATTTGCTTTTACAAATACCCTAAATAACTATAATAACAGCAAAAAGAGATGCTTCCAAGATGGAGTTAAACTAGACAATTAGGAAAGCAGGACTTACATATATTGTGAATACAACAGCAACGACCATAATTGAGATCCCGAAACTATCAGAATATTCATCCATCAATTTCCGGCCAATGAAGCCACAGAAAATAGCAACAGGAGTAACTATAAGGAATATAGTTAGAAAAATTGATCTCACATCAGGTCCAAATATTAACCTCCCCCGAAGAAGAAAAACCTGCACGGTAGGAAAACCAGTTGCCAGATCAAGAAAAGCCCGACGTAAACATGCCAAGTCTGGCAACCTTTTAATATGCCAACCACAAAAAAGTATTGAATAAAGAATCGTGTCATCATAATCCATTCCTTCAATGAAACGTGTATAAAGACGTAATGTCAACAGAGCTAACTCGTTTAAACTTTTTACTTTTGTTTTTTCTAATGATTTACTTTCCATCTGATAGCAATTTTAAATGAATTACAGTGAATTTGAGCAAACTTGTGTAAATGCCATTATAAAGCAAAATTTATTCTTCTTGGTTGTAATAACAAAGTACCTTATTCTAAGTGCAACTGGTCATAACTATGTTTCTTCATTAATGAAACTTAGCATCAGATTAGTACCAAAAGGCAGAGTCAGTTTTCAGTGCAGTATTTCACTTTGAAATCAAATTGGTTATCACTTCATTGCCAGTCCAGGTGGCTTGTGAGAGCTTGTTTACTGAGGTAATGATTTAATCAATTGAAGCCATGACAATCTATATTACAATTATATCAATTTGGAATTTTGTACTACAACTATATACTAGCATGCTAAGTTTGCTTGCATATTATAAATCCTCAAGGGATGGAAAAAATGAAAGAGGCCTCCAGAAATAACCTCAAGTTGCTGGTTCTAGTTCCCATAGTTGGGGTCAAAATTATCTATCAAATTTAAAGTTTGATTTGTTATTATTGAACACCTTTGCATCCAACAACAACTGCACCATCAGAATTGATATTCAAGTACTCCCCAAACAAAAAACACAATTTAGTAAGCTTATATCAAGCCAAATAAACACAGTGGAAAGCAAAATTACACAATAGTAACTCCTGAATGATCTTATACAACAAGATACAAAAAAAAAATAGTCGGAGTGATCACATGAAGTAGATCCATAAAATCTGATCTTCTACACTATCTATCAATGAATTCAATACATTGAATCTAAAGCTCAATTCCTCGTAATAGGAACTCTAAATACACACAAGAGGAAGGAGAGAGATAGAGAGAGGACTTACATTGCTGCCTTTCCATGTCTGATACGTTCGAAGCCCGGTCGACTCGCCGGTGATCGAATCGGAACTTTTGGGCTGAGGCACCAAATACATCTTCTTCTGTTTTTTTTTTACTTTTTCCCTTCTCTCTCTCCAAAAAAAATACACGAAATAATAGTACTAGTAGTGAGTAACGCAGAAGGTCAATGGAAAAAAAAAGGCAAAGAAAGGCGGCTCTTTACGATTTTGACTATTCCCAGTTGAACATTGCGTCAAATTCCGGCAATTTACCGCCGGAGCAACAAGCTAAAAAAGAATGATCCGGCGGTGAATAAATAAATAACTGACTGTTGTACAAGAACAGTAGAGTCGGCATTGGATATTCTTGTGTAGCAGTAGTGTAGGGCCTATCCCAACTCTTTCTTTGTTGTTTAGATGTTTTCTTTTCCAGATGGACGCCTCACTACTACTCTGCCATCCAATTTATTGAGTAAATTTTTATAAAAAAAGTACACCTCATGGCAATGGCATGCCATCATTTTGATTTTGAGAATGAGTAATATCCGCTGTCTGTCTGTCTTTTATATGTTACTATTAGTTGCTCAGGACAACTCTTTATGATATTGTAATGAGAGAGTAAAGGATAAATAGGAATAACAAAATAAATTATTCACCTTTGTAGCGATTGTATTGTAGGTGAGGGTGAGCCAAGTGGAGTGGAGGAGGAGGACAGATTCTGAAGTCGTCGGTCCGGTCGGTCTCTGTCCAGCTTTGAAATGTAGTACTACTATTTCTATTTCTATTTCTATTTCTATTTCTATTTCTATTTGGGTTGTCATAAATTAGGATCCGGCCCGATCCTAATTTTAATACAAGTCAATTTTTTAACTTTTCATCCCGGCCCGACCTGATTATATATATGTATAATAAATAAATTACATACAATAAGTGAAGAAACTAATCAAAATTGAGAATTTATGGTGGAATAAGCATAAAAATAATAATGAACAACTATTGGGGTTTTGGGGATGGATTCAACTTTGATATATGCTTCTTCTGCCGTGATGGCTTCCACCTTATATCGGATACTAAAAAATGGAAAATATTGGTAAGTTAATAAATAATTACATTACATAAAAAAGAAAGAGAAAAAGAGAGAGAAGAGGTAATTTTGTTATTAGGTTTAGGTATGTTACTAGACAAATGTTTATTGATTTAGTTACTGTATAATGTTTATTTGGTTGCTGTATACTTTAAATATTTATTTGGTTACCCCGTGGTTACTATATACTCGAATATTGGTTACCTTTCTTAAGTTTTTCGCTCTTTGATTGGTCACAAAGTCGGCATACTGACTGTTTTGATTACAAAATTAATGTAAAAATATGTTTTATATTCTGATTACTAAGAACATAGAAATTGGTTACTGTTTATTATTGATTTGGTTACTGTATAATGTTTATTTGGTTGTTGTATACTTTAAATGTATATTCTACTGATATTTTTTATATTGATTGTTACTTATTAAATACATTAGTTACCTTCCTACAACTGTTGGATCTTTAAATACATATTGATATTTTTTTATATTGATGTTTTTTATATTGTTTGTTTTTGCTGTAAAATGCATGACAAATATGTTTTATGGTATGGATACTAAGTAAATATATATATGTTGGTTACTGTCTAATCTGGATTTGGTTATTATATAATGCTGACTTGTTTACTGTGTAATATTACCATGGTTACTACATAATATTACTGTGTTTTATACTGATTTTTTTTATATTGATGGTTACTGATTAACTACATTGGTTACCTTCATACACATGTTAGTCTTTAATTTGTAACAAAGTCATTACTGATTGTTTTGGTTGTAAAATGAATGTAAAAATATTTTTTATAATCTTGGCTACTAATTACATGTATCTTAGTTACTGTATAATATGTATTTAGATACTGTAAGGTGTTTATTTGGTTACTCTATAATGTTATTAATTTTATAATTGTTTCTTTTATATTGGTTGCTACTTATTGACTACATTGGTTACCTTCATACAACTGTTAATCTGATTATATATATTAATTGTTGTATACTATTTAATTGGTTACAGTATAATATTTATTTGATTGCAGTGATAATTTGACAATTTCTGTCAAGTTTGGAGTGTCAGATTTTGACGTTTTCGGAGCCTAATTTCATTGGAAATTGGTCAACGATCAAAAGTCAAATTCCATCATTTAGACCTTCAAAATTGCATATAAAAATATGGTTTATATTCTGGTTACTAAGATTATGTAATTTGGTTACTGTCTAATATTGATTTTGTTACTTTATAATATTTATTCAGTTGTTACACAATGGAGACTGACAATAACCAATACAACAAATTTAATTGTTTACAGGAATATATAATTGTTTACTGCTAGTAACCATTAACCACATGGTTGTTAACATTTTTGATGGTGTACAGTAACCAAAATTGATGTTGATTAATATTTTAATTTTTGATTCCATCATGACTTATCAATATAAAGTAAACATATATATTGAACAATTGGTAACTATTCTGAAATATTTTTATGTAAATTTGGTTACCCATCTAAAATAAAATGGTTACCTCTATATTCATATTTAGTTACCAACTGGCATAGACCATTTCCAAATAACTTTTATAACTACGTAATTTAAAAGTATCCATCAGCTAGATAAATAAAAACCCTCGTATGTACATTAAGCACTTGATAATTGTTCTGATATAAGTTTTTAATTATTTGGTTACTAACAAAAACTAAAATGGTTACCCTTATATGCAGGTTTGGTTACCAACTGCATCTCTTAAGCTATTTTTATTTTAATATGAGATCTATAACATACCATCATATATATAAATGAGAACTCTTAATTGGAGTTTCTTATTCTATCATGATGACAGTGTATAAATAAAACATATACCTTTAACACTTTATAACAGTCTTGATACAAGCTTATAATTATCTGATTACTAACAAGCTTGTAAGTATCTATGATAATTATTTGGTTACTAACAAGCTTGTAGATAAATAGGACACTCACACATGTATATTTAACAATTGATGTTTGTCCTGATACAAACTTGTAACTATCTGGTTACTAATAACAGTAACCATAATGTAACATAATAAAACAGTAACCACATAATTATATGACAGTAACCAGAACAAGTTTTAATGGTAACCAAAACAGAAACATCATGTAATGAAACTCAGTTTAGGCAATCCATGTATACTAAATAATTACATATTAACCAGAATAAAAAATAAAAGTATCTAAAATCCCACATTGAGGACACAATAATAGTAGCCAAACCATAAGGTAACAGTAACCAAAACATAATAAAGAAGTAACCAAATAGTTATAAACCAGAATATGTTTTAATGGTAACCAAAATAGAAACAACCTGTATATCCAACCAAGTTTAGGCAACCCATGTATACTCTCACATGTACATTTAACCATAACTTTTCTAATGAATTTTTTAGAAGAGCATAACCCTTGTAGAATATATTTAAAGGAATTTACAAAAATAATACATCAATGTATACTAAGCAAATACATGGTTTATTATGACTTGGGTTTATTATTTACAAAAATAATACATCCACAAACTAATGATGCCTTAAACTTCTCCAACTGATTTGGGTTCAATTTCTTGGTAATAATGTTGGGGACTTACATGTCACACAAATATATAACTTTTCTAATGAATTTTCAGTTGCATTTCTCATAGTAAAGATCCTATAACTGCAAATAAACAAAATCAAATTTACACAGTCATTAGTAACCAGATATAAACAATATTTATAACATAAACAGTTACGTAATGACCAACAAATAAAAACATACTAACCAAAACATAATATAACAATTACACAGTAGCCAAAATAGACTATAACAAATAACCAACATCCCACATTGACTGTACAATAATAGTTATCATATCATAATATAACATTAACCATATCATAATAAAGTAGTAACCAAAAAGTTATATTATATAATCTAATGGTGACCAAAATATAAACAACATGTAGTACAGATCATTTTATATAGTAAACAAACAGTTATATATAATATTAACGAAAACATAATTTAAAGGTCATCAAAATAAAAACATGTATACCAAAAAATATACTAAAGAAGTAACCAAACAGTTATATACTAGTAACCAAACTATGTTTTAATGGTAACCAACACATAAAACAACATGTATACCAAACCCAGTTTAGTCAACCAATGTATACTAAGCAAATACATTGGAACCAAAATAACATATAAAAATAACCAAAATCTTAATTGAGGGGAAAAAAAATGGTATCCAAATCATAAGCCAACAAAAAAAATATATACTAATAAAGTAACCAAACAGTTATGTGTTAGTAACCAAAACATATATTAATAATAACCAATACATAAACAACATATATACCAAACACAGTTTAGTCAACCCATATATACTAAGCAAATACATGGTAACCAGAACAACAAAAAATAGTAACCAAAATCCCAACTCAAGGAAACAAAAATAGAATCTAAATCAGAAATTAACAATAACCAAAAATATACTAAAGAAGTAACCAAATATTTATATGATAGTAACGAAAACATATTTTAATGGAAACCAATACATAAACAACATGTACACCAAAACCAGTTTAGTCAACCATGTTTACTAAGTAAATACATGGTAACCATAACAACATAAAAAAGTAACCAAAATACCAAATCAAGGTAACAAAAATGGTATCTGAATCACAAGCTAACAGTAACCAAAACATAATGCAGAAGTAACCAAACAGTTATATGATAGTAACAATAACAAAATTTAAATTAGCACACCTTTAAAAAATTTTGGGTTGAAAATATCTTCTGGCTATGAACTTGAGCTTCTGTCTTAACTACATGAACATCAAAATTAGAATTCAACTGCACAAACCCAAATAAATTTCTTCAAGTCCTTAATAGAATCACCCTCTGTGATTTTTTTCTTCTTTCCATCCTTCTTCCTTGTATCAACCATTCTATACAAAACATAAAAACAACACAAATCCAAACAATCAATACCCCATTCTGTTAGAAACATAGCGTATATATATGATCATATTGACAATTAATTAGTAGAATGAGAATTAACAGAAATTAGAACCAGACCTTAGAGAGAGAAATCAGAATCCTTTCAGTTGTGAGTGAGTTGGAGAGAGAAATCACGTATTCGACTGTCAGGGTTGGAAAGAGAAAGTCACGTATCAGCCTGAAAACATAGCCTTTCACGTATTGCTCGCGGCGACGGCGGAAGATGACGACGACGAGTGGTTTCGAGAGGAGAGAGAGAAGTAGTAAGAGAGAAGAGAGAGAAATAGTAAGGGTGGATAGAGAGAGACCGAAGGAAGATGGAAATTAATTTGCTATGTCAGCCCATTAATATTAATCCCTTAATTTAAGGAATTTTAATTGTATTAGAATTGAAAATAAAAATGATGAAGTGTAGTATTTTTGTAATTATTTTATGAATATATGATTTTTGTAATTATTTTTAAAAATGTACTAATATATGTAATTGTTCCTACAATTTAATTATCCTTTTACCAAGTATATTGAGTACAATTTGTCAATTCTTGGGTCAGTTTATTTACTTCTACGGCCTTTAAAATATAGGCAGGGCTTGGGAAAGTGGATTACTAAATTGGGCTTCTGTCGAGTTTATTAAAAACTTTACCTTTCATGTTTCTGATGATGGGCTTTAAATGGAATACAATTTAGGAACAATTACATTTTCTATTACATTTTTAAAAATAATTACAATAATAGTACACTCATAAAATAATTATAAAAGTATTACATTTCCCATATTTATTTACAAAATTAATACATTTGAGTATTATTGGCCCACTATTATCTCTCGTTAATCGTGACACACTTCTTTTTTCCACTCTCTTACTTTCCTCTTTCATATCTCCAAAATAAAAACTCTCTGAATGTATCCACCATCTGTCGACCACTGAA
The DNA here is from genome assembly GCA_020205505.1 of Panax japonicus. Lineage (NCBI taxonomy): Eukaryota > Viridiplantae > Streptophyta > Magnoliopsida > Apiales > Araliaceae > Panax > Panax japonicus. Next base: position 71,964,425 of record CM035098.1, on the reverse strand, counting down.
ACACTTGCTCCATGAAACAATATCCCACCACTTTCATTTCTCAACCACTGAAACACTTTTCTTATAGTATATGAAACATTAAAACACTTTTCTTATATTATATGACTAAAACACTTGCTCCATGAAACAATATCCCACCACTTTTATTTCTCAACCAATACCAACCACCACTGACGTCTCCGGTGAAAGCTGTGCTGCCGCCGGTATTAATGCACATGAGGCTTATGAATAGATATGGGTCAGATGCATGAAATATGAAGGGTCTCCTTGTGTTAGTATGGTTTGTCAAAGGATACAGTTTTGGGTTTTATTAGTATTTCTTTTGTAAGTTAAATGTGATGCAGTTGGTAGTCAAACATTTATGCAGTAGGTAGCCAAATCTCCGTACCAAGGTAACCAATTCAGTTTTATTAAGTTACTAATTTATTTTGAATGTGATGCAGTTGGTAGCCAAACTTCATGTTGTTGGTTGCCAAACTTTCAGACCAAGGTAACCAATTCATACTGCATGTGTGGAGGTGGTTACCTTGGTATAAAGGTTTGGTTACCTTGGTATAACAGTTTGGTTACCTTGGTACGAATGTTTGATTATCAATATTACATTACACATCACTATCTTATCTCTCTCTTTCTTTCCTATGCAGTGTTATATTTTTTATTGGTTACCTTGGTATAAATGTGGACATGGTTGTAGTAGAGAAATGAGGTCGGAGCAGAGAAAGTTCAAAAGGAGGAGGAAGAAAGAGAAAATGATAATGGTGAATCAGTTGAGGACGAAGAAAATTATCTGTGAAGTTTCCTTTTTGTTCTTTGTTGATTTCGTAAATTTGAGACGTGATTTTTGAATTTTTTTAGTTATTTGGTAACTGCCAAATTAAGTGGAGTAGTTTTTTCCTTGAATTAAGGGATTTGTATTTTTGTTGGATAGGATACAATGACGTGTTTTGCACTATTGTTGATATTATTATATATTATTGCACTGTTAATATAATTATTTAGTTGATACATTTTTCTTGTAATTTCTTTCTATTTGTTGTATATTTATGTAAAGGACCCTACAATTTAATTATTCTATCCTTATATCAAAGTTGTACGTTATGCAATCTTTGGATCACTTGATTTACTTGTTTGGGCTTTAAAATCTACTCCGGACTGGGCTTGGGAAAAATGGATTCCTAAGGCACCTCCTCAAAAAGAAAAAGTATACAAGTATAAGTATGAAAACCAGGTCCTACCGGGAGTCGAACCCAGGTCTCGCAAATCACTACACCATAGAACCAAAAGAAATTTATTAAACAAAGCATTTAAATAATAATAATTTTAATATAGACTAAAGAAGTAGAAATAGAATATCAAAGGTTGAATATATAATGTCAAATGATTGAATATATAAGGTCTCCATTTGTTTGGATCAAAATCTTATCATTGTTACTGGGGTTTGGGGTTCGAGAGAAAGCTAGTATTCTTTTCGTTACTTAATATAAGTCGTTTTAGAGTTGTGCATGTTTATTAAGAAAATGATTATATAGTATTAAATATAATATCAATTGTCCTTGTATTGAAAAAAGAGTATTATTTATCGGGAAAAAAATAGTAAGAAAATCAAAGTTATATTTATTATTTGGGGTAATATTAAAAATTAAACAATTAATACCTACTTGAAATTCTCAAACGACTTATATTTTTGGTCGTACTTTGAACAACAATTGAATAGTTGTAAATATGAAAATTTATATTTAGATTTTGTATTATATATTTTGATGATTCAAAATGAATTGTGTGAATAGAAATAATTATCTAAAAGGAAGGGAGGGAGTATCTAATTAAAAGTTTCAAACTAGAGCACAGAGTTGAATGAATTAACGCCGTTCTTTCTTATAGAGAGAATGGGTAAAAAGATAGTCCACTGTTAATATCGATTTAATTGCATATTTATTTATTTATTTATTGTTGAATTGAATGTCCTCACACCATTAACTAGTATGGCTGGCCGTCCACCTGTTCCATGCACCCATTAATCAGGTTGGCATGATTAACTAATTATTGGCTTGGTTGCTTGCAATCTGTCACCGTATCTTTTTTAACAACCTCCACTTTAAATTTTATAATCCCCCCACCACTAAACAGCATGTCTTAATTAACTAATTACGTCTCTTTTTCCTTGGAATTAATGATCAAATAATCAAAATGTTTTGCTATCGGCCCAACTCGCGTTGCCGTATATGAAACAATAAGCTAGCAATCCAACATATATATAGATAAAAATAGAGATAAACAATCCTATAATTTTTAAAATTATACGCTCTACCATCGTAGTGTGATTTTATTTTACGATCGTAAAATAGTTAACGATAGAGTAGTCTATGATAGTAGAGGTGACTACTCTACGAATTCACTCTACAATCGTATACCGTGTAACTTTAAAAATTACACGGCTGTGCACCTCTATATTCCTCATATATTTATATATATGGAATAGATCTATAGTTAAAATTATCAATTTAAAATTATTCTTTCAACAGATCGTAAACATTTATCCGTTGATCGAACGGTTAAATAGTGCCTCTTTAGTATTAATTTTTTTAAAAGGAGCCTAGAATTTGACATCCCTCCAACTTCTTTGTTTCCTCCTCTTCACAAAAGGTTTGATTGGCATTGTTCTAGACTAAAATACTCCTCTTCTTCCACACACACACTCCCCCTTCCCCTTCTTTCCCACCGAAATTAAATGTTAGAAAGAGAGAGAAAGTGGAAGGAGAAAATTTAAGAATTGAATAAAATATAAACTCAAAAGAAAGATGAATAAAATATTTCCCACACGGCTTTATTTGATCATTTTTTTTATTTTTGTTAAATCATTAATGGCAAAAACAGGGTTTACGGAGCTGAAAGAAAGAGTTGAAGAGAATGGTGCGGGCGATTATGAAAGATGATTAATATTTTAGTTTTGGAACAATTGATCGAGCCAATCAAACCCTTTGTGCATTGAAGGATTTAAAGCTAGGTGAAGCGATCATCACTGTCTTTGAAATTAATGCGTGAAGAAGAATTAAGAAATAATTTTGGGAATAAGAAGATAGAGACCAGGATTTTATTGGGAAAATGGTGGAGTGAAAATAGAGAAATCGTAGCGTGAGAAGGAGAGAACAAGTTGGGAAGGAATTGTAGAGTGAGAAGGAGAAATCATAGAGTGAAAAGGAGAGAACAGAGAAATTGGGAAGGAGATAGGAGATACCAAAGATTTTGTACTGCAGATACCAAGATTTTTTTTAGTACAAGTAGTATTTTGCACATCTGTTCCGTTCATAGAATTAAACTGCGGATAGGAGATCAATTTTACCGTTAGATATGCGATTGGACGACCACAATTTATTGTAATAATAACCTTAAATTTACGACGTAATTTTAATAAAAGAGTGTTATTTAAGGAGGAATGCTATTTAAGAAGAATATTCTTGATCCTTGCTCTCTCTGTCTCTATATATCCTAAATTTGGTGATTGAAAATCGTTTATGTTTTTAAGATAAACAAGTTTCTAGAGTTTGAGTCAAATGCAGGTTGCAACACTGAATTACTTAATTAGTGCCAAGTCCCGTTTTATTAATATTTTAAACCATGTATAAAATTACTGGTAAAGTATTATTCCACCTGGAAAGCTTGTTCAATAATAGAGTTGTTTGAGGTTATCATCTGCAACAGTTCTTGAAGATAATTAATATGGGCACAAGTTCAATGCATATACAATCAATTCTGTTGTGTAAACTCAATTAAAAGGGATACTTTTCTCTGCCAATAATTCAATTTATATTGATTGAGCCTGTTGTAATATTTTTCTTGAGCTTAATATTTCTTCAGGCAATTTGAATTAAAAATAAATAAACAAACAACCTTTATAATTAATTAAAGAAGCTAGAGGATCGAGAACAGCTGCTTTATGGCCAAAAGAATAGTAACTGAAAGCTGAAAAGGACCAGCAGCTGGGTGGGTTGGTGTGCATAGTTCTCTCTATGATAAAACATATAATTAAAACTTTATTACGCAATCTTTAATAATTTAATTATGTTTCTAATATATACATACATACATACGTGTTGTCGTAGAACAAGGTATTTTGTATTCAGCCCTCGTCCTAAATGTAATTAAGGAGTACTATTTTAATCCTTTATCTAACGATTTAAACTTTTAACATAATAGAATAAGAGTTGTATTTAATATTACCCTTCAATCAATAACATTAATCTTTGTATTTATTAGCTTTAAATGTTTTGTAATTTAATATATCTCATTCTTTCTAACAACTTCAACATTTTAAAGAAGAAACAATATTAATAAATTAAGACGTGATCGAATAAGCATATAGAATATATATATTTTTTATGAATATATATCATGTACATATACTACTAGTTAATCGTACACATTAAGAAGACAACTTATTCATTACTATATATTATCAATGATTGCGCCGAATTATGGGAATTGAATTAATTAATCATAAGAAAACATAGTCAGGGGGTATGTAGGGTACGAAACAAACCTATCAAGAATAATTGATCCTACAAGTCTAGACCACAAAATATCTGTGTATGGAAATACGTGGAATTAAAAGAAGATGATTATTAGCTCACATCAAGAGGAGCGGGTACGCATGTTCCTACGTCCGAGTAAATCAAAAAAACTCTTAAAATAAGTCATTATTGGAAGCATCAGATTATTATAGTGTTAATATGCAAAAAGAGATCACTTCTTGCGTTTTGATATTGTATTAATTAATTGATCAAAATTAATTTCATAATAACTACTCCTTAATTAGAAGATTAAGATCGTAGTACCATACAAGGATTGTCAAATTAAGCCAAGATTATTTTGATCATTAAAAAAATTCGTTCCAATTTATTTGTAGTTTGTATCTTTTCAGGAGAATAAATTATTTACTTTCATATATTACCTTTAACTTCTCTCATTGTCTCAAGAATTTTTTTACCTTGTATTAGTAGTTTTTAATTTCCCATAAATCGGTAGTGATTAAATTTCATATAAATTTTAATTATTAAATAATAATATTAAATGACTTTCTTAATTCATGTGCATGATGCTAAAACGACTATTATTATGGACTGGAGGTAATATTATCTTTCTACTCCCTCCGTCCCGTAGTATATGACATTTTAGATGATTTTATTTTTCCTAAATTTTTCGTTTTATATAATGTAGAAGAATTAACTACAATCTTTTCAAAACTACATCTCATGGAAAAATGCTACAGATGAGATGAGATGAGACGTGTGTGAGAGAGAGTATGAGATAAGTATATGGTAAAGTGTATTACAGATAATTAAATTTATATTTTATGCTATACAATCATTTCTTCTAAATTCTTGTCCACAACTCTAAAACGTTATATATATATATATATATATATATATATATATATATATATATATATATATATATTATGGGACGGAAGAGGCTTGTTCACAAGTTTGATATAACTGGGTCACATTTTTTTTTACTCTTTTGACCTTACAACTTTAAATATATTATTATTTTATCTTTTTAATGTTAGTTTTTATAATACCTTTCTATTTATTCCTTTAAATTTTATAAAATTTATACACAATAGTGTGCTGCGCTGACTAGTAGAGGTGTGCAACCGGCAAATACTGGTCGGAACTGGACCGGTACCGAAATTAGCCAAAATTTTATATCGATACCGAATCAGTACCGGTTTTTATCAAAAATTAATATAATTATTATTATTATTAATTAATTAAAAAAAATAGAAAATCGGTATATACCGGTCCGGTTCGGTAATGCCGAACCCTAAAATGTCATACCGAAACTGATATAAAAAAATCGGTATATACTAATTTTTTTTAAACCGAAACCAAATCAGTTCTTTTTATACCGAACCGACCGGTTCAATCCAATTAAAAAAAACCGGAAGATTTGCACAGTCCTACCGACTAGTTCTAATATATAGTGGGAGACACACTCAGTTTTATTATCTGTATCTTTCTAACTTATATATATCCCACTTCCCAGCCCCCCCACGCACCTAGACCCGACCATATTCCAAAATATATCCTAGCTAATTAATAACCTTGTTAAAAAGACAGATGGTCTAGTAGCATTCATGTACCAATAAAAAATATCTTCATTTTACGTTGGTGTCGTACATTAAATTATTCCCATTTACAGTGACTAGAAAAAAAAAGAATGGAAGATATAGATATCAGTATCAAATGAGAGAGAGAGAGAGAGAATTAAGAGTGTTGGATATATATTATTATATTTAAAACATTCATGATGCTACTTTAATTAAACACGTGAAAATTTTTATATTAAATAAATGTAGTACATATATATGGGTATGATTTATTAAATAAGTTATAATATCATATTTAATCATTTAATTCACATCAGTTAATAATAAACAGAGTATACATGCATTAATTGTTTATATATCAAACGTAGAGAAATTTTTTTATCTGAGTGACTTTATTTTTTCAAAAGAGAAAATTAAAGGCTCATAATATATATATATATATATATATATATATATATATATATATATATATATCTATCTAATAAAATACAAATGATTTTGAATTTCCCGCTCACTCAATAAATTATCTGGGCCGTCCAAAGTTTGAGATAAATCCCACCGTTCATACATCTATCTAATATCTATCTATCTATCTAATAAAATACAAATAATTTTGAATTTCCCGCTCACTCAATAAATCATTTGGGCCGTCCAAAGTTTGAGATAAATCCCACCGTTCATACATCTATCTAATAAAATACATCTATCTATCTAATAATCTAATAATAATTTAATAAAATACAATTGACTTTAAATTTCCCGCTCACTCAATAAATTATTTTGGTCGTTCAAAGTTTGAGATAAATCATATTGTTCATATAGTGTCGGAGGCACGGGACCCAACTACTATATATATATATGTCGGTAGTTAATATCTTATGGGTAGTTGCAAGGAAATTTCCTGGGGATTAAATGGAGCCAGGTGTAAGCGTGTAGCGTACGGTATGAGGAGCACTTGGAATCCACTAGACTCAAAAAGGGCTTGTGATAGAGCCCAATAAGCGTTTGGTGACGAAAGTTGAAAGGGCGGAGGAGCTAGCCATCTGTTACTCATGCATGCCGTTGATTAATCGATCCTAGGGCATGACAAATCTCTACATGCATGCATGCATATATTGAGAGCCTTCTTAATTAGTGGGTAATTAAGACTCTGAATTAATTAATTAATTAAAAGTGCTTTTGTGAGTAAATTATAAGGACTTAATTAGTGAGATATATTAATATATGGGAGACTGTCAAGAGGCGAAGGGCTGGGAACTAAGTCTGAAAGCAAGTGCACTCATGTGAATGAATGGTCAAGTGAGAATGTGTGTTTGAATAAGACATCTTAATTTTATTAGGGCTTATATATATATATATATAATTATCCTCTGATAACCTTGTTTTGTTAGCTTACTCAAATAAGAAGAAGAAAGAGTTGGACGTGTTTATTTGGCAAATATTAAATATAATTATTTGATGGAGATTTGTACATGAATATCTTTATAATTAAATAACTCTATACATTTATTAAACCATCTAGACATATTCATCATTTTTGGTATTGTGAAATGATATTTCTTTATAATTAAAAATATTCTAATTATGCGGCATATATGCAATATCCAAAAAAGTATTTAAATTATAAGCCATAGATTGAATAAATTGCACCATCACAAACACTGCCGTAATCACATTTGAAAATACGGATTTTTTTTAATTTCTTTCTGGCTGGGACCAATTTGAGTCGAGTCCTTTCAAATTGACCAAATCAGTTAAATTATTTAGAAATATATCAAATATTTAATAGTTGTATATATGTATAATTTGGTCCATTTTCAAAAAAATTTGAGACTTATTTTGAGAGAATTAACCCAATTATGGTTAAGCGTATGGATCGGTCAGTGATAATCAATCAATTTACAATTGGATCTACTTACTTAACCGCTGCCTGCACATATATGACGGATTTAAAACATACATATTAAATAGTGGAATATATTTGAAGATTTTTTTTAAAAATAAAATAATATTAAAAGAGAGTGGTCTTACTTGCTTTCCTTTTATTTATAAAAATGGCACCCACGACCCCACTTATTTTTTTTAAAAAAAATTCAAAATGACGTAATTTTAATAAATATATACTATTTAAGATGTATACTTTAAATCCGTCGTATATATATCCATGTCTTCTCTCCAACATAATTTTATTCTATACATTTTTATATTCATTAAAGATGGCATAATTAACTACACTAAGTAAGAGCATTCACAATAGTTTTCAAATTTCCATCCCTAACTCTACCGTGTCATCGGGTCATTTTACAGTATAGAGATTCAATTTTTTCACAATGTACTCGACATATTCTTTATATTAATTTCTTAAATAATAAAATTTAAAAGTTAAAATTTGAAAGTTACAACAGTCAAAGCATGTTTTGACCGTTGTAACTATTTCACTTTGTATTGACTTCATGCGTTAGAACTTATGATAGATGTAATATACTACCAAATCTTATTTTTAATTATAAAATTGCTATTAATTTATCAATCTTTTTTGAAGTAACTATGTGATATTTATAAATTTAAAATTAATATAAGTTTAATCAATACATTTTGAAACTTATTTAGCAAAAAAACCTATTACTTATAAAATTTATTATTTTTATAATTCTTAGCAAAATTATTAAGTTTGAGAATGCATCAAATTGACTTATAAAAATTAATAATAATCTTATAATTTATAAAAGAGAATATAATTTATCAATCGTATTCCACTGTAAAATGACTTTTATTTTATTTTAAATTTTAAGTAATGTATGGAGTGAATATTGAATGGATTGTAGCTGCAAATGTACATAAGATCAATATTAAATTTTAAAAAGTTAATTTGTGATATTTTTAAATTTAAATTTAATACGATTCATTTAAATTTTGAAAATAATAAATTTTATAATTAATAATAATTTTATAATATTTATAATTATATGGACATAAATTAAATAAATTTATATAAATTTTAAATTTGAATACGTTTGAAATTAATTTTTAAAAAATAAGTCAATATTAATTTTATAACTTGAAAATGAAGTAGTAACAAAGTCACGTGACAATAATGTCAAGATGTGTATGATTGATGAGTTGTCCACTTTAATGAAGGTGTGAAATGTCATTTTACGTATATAGAGAACGATGACTCCCTCAACCTGAGAAATAGAATAAAATCCAATATAAAGATTAAAATAGAGAGTTAAATAAAGATAGAGAAATTATTAAATAATAATTTATTGATATATTCTTTAAAATTAAAGATAAACAGGTTATTAGGAAACTGTATAATTATTTAAAATTGGCACATAGTTATAGGAATGCGTGTTGACCAAACGTACATTTTGTTTGGAATTATGAAAAGAGAAAAATATTTTTTTTAAGAAAAATAAAATCCACCAGGACAAAATCTGTCTCAGTATTATTCTTTTGGCAAATCTTATTGTACTTTTTGTATGAGAATGAGAGTCCATATTGTGTTTTTAACTTTTTTTTTTAAAAATATATTTAGTTTCAATTACTCTTTTTAAATGATATTTTGCTTTATCATAGTTGGATATATAATATTTTATTTTTCTTTATGGACGAAACCGAAACAGCTGGTTCGCCGCTAGTGGGTGGCTGATCTGTGATGTCTAAATACTTCAAAAAATACATTAGGGTTCATGAGTAATGTTACTCTTTCAAATTTGAGGTCCTGACTATTATGTAGCAAATGATGTGTCATCAATACCAATAGTAATTTGTCTCCGTTTTTATGATGATCCTTACTTTTTCGTCTCAAATGGAGGTATCTCTACAAAGAAAAGTCTTATTTTCGTTGAAATATTTTCTCAAAGATAAACTTATTTCGTCGTAAATTCGGTCGTGTATATACAGGTCAAAAATAACGTTCGTCATAAATTTTGTCGTATCTATCTAATATACGATGGACTTATCTCCGACGAAATTTGGTCGAACATAATCTATTTACGACGGAATAAATACGAAGAAATAGCATCGTTGAGTATAAGATTACTTTATTTCCAACGGAAAATTTCCTCGAAAATAGTATATTTTCGATAGAAAATTAAAATATGTTAATAATTATTGAAATTTGGCTGATTATTAAATCTGACGGGAATTCTGTTGGAAATATCATATTCCGTCAGAAATAACATTTTTTTAAATATAGATTTAATTTAAAAGTACAGTTTCCAGGTGTTTAAACTCATTTATGTACCGTAACCTATTTTATCTCAATACAAACAGTAATATAAATATGTATCACACATTCAAATATTCAACCTGTTTTATCCCAATACAGACAGTAATATAAACCTGTATCACACATTCAAATATTCAACGTAGCGTTAAAAACGATAACAACACATCAACCAAAACGTAATCTACTAACTGATTGTCATCAACATTACTAAGTTAACAATTACAAATATAAGCTAATGTTCCATAAATGATAAACACTATAATTTACAATACTTATACATGCGCAAGTAGAAACTACAATATATACAAATGTTCTACAATAACATGAATACAAATGAACTATAAACTAGTAAAAGTATCATCATCGGGCGGAGGTAAACGACGCTGCTCTGGTGTATGGAAATCAGTGTCGTCCTCCTGGTCACCATCGTCAGTCCGCTCGCTATCGCCACCCTGTTGATAGAATTAAAAATAAAAATCATTAGTCTGTATATATGTGAAAATCAAAAAGATACTATTAATTGAAAATAACATAAACATGCAGAATACATGAGTAGGCGGGGGGCTGACGAAAAGCCTCCTCTAGGAGGGTAATCACCATCCGGAGTATCTCGTCGCTGAACGCGTCGAATTGCTCCTGCGATAATTTCGTACTCTCTGTGGAGACCCCTGCTATAACCTCCTGAGCAAGCCGGTGAAGATGAGAACTGCTAGACAACTGCTGACGACGAAAGACTGGATCGGTATGAAATATTAGTAGGGCCATAAGCATCGACCTACATCTCCACGGCATCATAGTTCTCGACCTATATATGAATTCCGTTGAATTGGTTGTTCTACATTACTGTCAATCACATCTCTCAACTCAGTTGATTCCCCGTGATAAGTCCATACGAAGTACCCATACACAAAGCCACGAGAAAATAAGTCAAATTTAATCTCGTCGGCTTTCTTCCAGATCAGGTTTTTATACTTGACACACGGGCATTGCATCTTTCCATTCAGATCATCAGCATGTTTTATTGCTTTGTTCAAGAAATTAGACATCCGGCCCATCACAATAAGGTGAGACTAATCCCCTCCCATCACTGGGTATCCTATGGTACATCCAACTCCGGTCGGCTGACATCTTTAACTACACAGAAGACGCATTCAGTACAGGGATATTCATGCATGAATTAGATTTACCTAGTATTTCTACTTTACAGGACATGGGTAAGACTTATATTCCGCTACTGGATACGTCTCGTCACTAGTGCCAACACGTTGAAGAACACATTTCATCTATTTCAAGTAAATTTCGATAGCACCTGCCCATGGTCTCCAAGTACACAAAATAGATTAAGATAACTTAATCTAAGTATACACTCGAATAACATGTAGAGATAACAGCCGAAAAATCCTTAAAATAACAAAAACTTACCATTTCATATTAACACCAGCCTAAGTGGGAGACACAACATCCAGTAACAGTAGTCCCAAACTGGGGACTATTTGACATTCACTCCTACTAAGTGAATGTCCAATGACTTTCTAAGTTCTAAAGTATAGTACATATATTATTGAGTGTATTGAAGATTAAAGAGAAAGTATTATTGAGTTTATTAAAAATTGTGGCAAACTAAATAAATACTACTTAGTTTATTTTGTCAATGAAATACTTAGTAAGTGCTACTTAGTTTATGAAAATTGTTATTTGGAATATATGGAGACTAAGGGTGTTTAACCGGTAAAAATCGGTCCAAACTGGACCGGTACCAAACCGAAACCAGTATCGAAATTGGCCAAATTTTGATACTGATACCGGTACCGGTTGTATTGGTATACCGAACCGGCGATACCGGTTCAGTACCGATTTTTATCGAAAATTAATATAATAATTATTTTTATTATTATTAATATTATTATTATTTTTATTAATATTAATATTATTTTTATTATTATAATCATTATTTCATTATTATTATTGTTATTAATAAATTATTATTAATAATAAAAAATTAAAAAACTGGTATATACTAGTCCACCTTAAAAATGCCAAACCGAAACCGGTACCAAAAAGCTGGTATATACTTATTTTTTTGTACCGAACCGTACCAATTCTTTTTTATATAGAATCGACAGGTTTGATCCGATCCGGAAAATTGGAAAATTGAAAAAAACTGTGACGCCCCCAAAATAGATATATATCACCTATTCTGAGTCGCCAAATATATGGTACAGAATACAAATACAATCTTAAATATACAACATGAGTTATGAGTTTTAATACAAATATTATCTTCTAGAGAGTATTCAAACTCAAAATAAGTCCTCAATACATTTATTAACACACTATTTCACAGAATATTGAGGACTATTCTATTATTGAACCTTTCCATCATTATTGAACCTTCTCTTCTTGAAATTTTCACTTCTATTATTTTGGCCATGATTACCACCGAAGTGGTTACCATTCTTGGCATGATAATTTTCTCCACGATGGTTATCATTGTTCCGATGGCCGTTGCCACCGGTACGATTATTATCGTGTTGCTGATCATTACCTTTTGGTTTTGTTGACTCATTATCACGCTCCAATAAATGAGCCCTATTCATAACATCTGAATATAAACAAAGTTTATGAGAAATGAGGTATTGACGTATGTCGGGTTTCAAACTTCTTAGAAACATTCGCATCATTCGCTCCTCATTATCAACCAAATGGGATGAAAACCGGGATAACTCTGCAAATTTAGTCGCGTATTGTGACACGGTCATATTGTTTTGCTCCAACTTGATAAACTCCACCTCCTTCATTGACGAATACTTTCAAGAAAGTACTTGTAGTTGAACAACTCTTGGAACTTCTTCCAAGACATCTTGAGTGTGTCAGGCTGGGTACGTTTTACAGATTCTCACCAGTAATCTGCCTTTTCACGCAACATAAAGGTGGCAAAGGGAACCTTTTTCTCCTCGGAGCATCCCAAAACATCAAATATCTTGGTGATCTGCTTTATCCACGTCTCCGCCTTAAGTGGTTTTGGCTCTCCAAAAAACTTCGATGGTCTCACTTCCTTGAACTACTTAGCGGTGACCGTCCGAGAGTTGTCAGTGTTTTCATCTGTATTTTGGACAGGAGCCGCTCTTGCCTGATGTTGCATGAATTGCATAAAGCCTCTGAACATTCTATCGTTCATCATTTGGTCAGTGTTGTTGTTTGCATGAGGATTGTCGCATTCCTACTGCACATTATCCTGATTATTGATCTGTGGAGACTCAACGGTCTCCTGTGCTCCATTGATATTCTCAACATTCTCGGATGTCATTTTCAAATACTGCCACAAAACAAGGGTTAATTAACATATCACATATTATCCCTATACTCTGACCGACCAATTAAATACCAAATAAACTTAGGTATGTCATACTAGCTAAGGAATTCCTCGTCTCTCCCCTCCTAGTTCTTGTCTCACATCTCAGCCAGGGATCATATCCCTAAGCTTTGATACCAACTGTGATGCCCCCAAAATAGGTATACATCACCTATTCTGAGTCGTCAAATACATGGTACAGAATACAAATACAATCTTAAATATATAACATGAGCTGTGAGTTTTAATACAAATATTATATTCTAGACAGTATTCAAACTCAAAATAAGTCCGCAATAGATTTATTAACACACTATTTTATAGAATAGTAAGGACTACTAATACTATCATCTGGACCGTGACTCCGTTCCCCGATTAGTCCCTGCTACGTTTTCATTTCCTGAAGAGAATAATGAAAGTAAAAGTGTGAGCTCAACTAGCCCAGTAAGAAATATTATGACTAAGATAATGCAGAATAAATTATCGTTAGCCTTCAACAGTGTTAAACTGATACAATATAACAAACATCAAGTTTAACTGCAACGAAATAAGCAATCCATTAAAAGAGTCAAGTAGAGAATAAAATCTACTATCTTCTATAATTTAAAATGTTTTTTATAACTTTTATTCCTGAGACTCGGCTTAATAAATAAACCATATCATCTCTGCACTACGGCCAAGGATATTCATTAGTATCACAACCACAAATTATTCATGCACTACGGGCAAAAGATATTCGTGTATTCATCAATGGTCATGATCATGCCATAAAATAATTCATCTTTGCTCCCTTGGCCGAAGAGAATCCATAGCCATAATCATACCAAAAACTGTCCATCAATGCACTACGGGCGAATGAGGACTTTTTCCACATCATTTGTAACATTACGATCATGATTATATCGAATAATCCCTGGTCATAATCATACCAAGTCCATCTATGCACTACAGGCCACAAATGACTTTCAACATAATATAAACATGAGCATGATGATAATGATATAAGAATTCAATAAAACAAGTTCAAGAATTAATTTATCCAGGAACCAATAACGTCCAAATTGTCAACATGATACTATTTTGTGGAGTAAAATTCAAGAATGCTCAGAAGAATATTTTCATGAAAAGATACTGGATGAAACGCAAATATCAAAGATATTCCACCAATTTCATGGAGTATAAAAGCCAAAACTTTAACCAAATGAGTATAATAAAGAATGTAATAACAAAAAAAATCACCAGGCATACGATAGACCGCACTGACAGGTTATTCCAACAGAATAATAAATAACGGAACCAGGTCATGCGTAAACACACAGACAGAATATTCCAACAGAATAATAAATAATAGAACCAGGTCATGCGTAAACGCACATACAGGATGTTCCAATAGAATAATAAAGAATGGAATAACAGAAGAATTTCAGTATGTATGCGGTACTTTGCATAGACAGGTTATTCCAACATAATAATAAAGAATGGAATAACAGAAGAATTTCACCATGTATGCGGTACTTCGCATAGATAGGTTATTCCAACATAATAATAAAGAATGGAATAACAGAAGAATTTCACCAAATATAGGGTAGTCCGCATATACAGGTTATTCCAACAGAATAATAAATAATAGAATAATAGAAGTTCTCTTCATGAATACAAAAGAAATAATACCCTTTACCTTTAGAATAAACTGGATATAGGAGTAGTGAAGTAGCAAAATACTTTTCTTCTTTCTCTCTATAGTTTTTCTCTCTAGAGTTTCAGTGAATTCGTAAGAAATAATAAAAGAATGAGCTTCTATTTATAGGAGAATGGACTGAATAGTAACTAAATTATGAACGGTCCAGATTGATTTATTTTTTAACGGACGGTCCATATTAAATTACTATGCAGTATTAATAAAATATTTTAATAAGATAAAATCTTTTAAATAAAATATAATATATTCAATTTATAATCTAATAAAACGAATAACTTTATAAAAGTATTCTGTTTTATATAAAAAGATTTTACTATACAAATACTATGCATAATAAAATATAATATATTCTATTTAAAATCTAATAAAACAAATAACTTTATAAAAGTATTCTGTTTTATATAAAAAGATTTTACAATACAAATACTATGCAGGCACTATGCAAACACCATGCAAAATAAAATATAATATATTCTGTTTATTATCTAATAAAATAAATAACTTTATAAAGTATTCCGTTTTATATAAAAATATTTTACTATGTAAACACTATGCAAACACTATGCATAATAAAATATATTATATTCTATTTATAATCAAATAAAATAAAACTTTATAAAAGTATTCTGTTTTATATAAAAAGTTTTCTGTTTTAATACATTTATAATAATAATAAAACAAAACTTATCACCTTTATTATAATTCACAATATTAATCGACCAGGTCGTTCCCAGGAAAGAGGGGCTTTTCAATAAGGATTTCTCCCTATTGGCGTGCAATTAGGTGACCAAACCTCTCCTTGGCAGAACTTCTAGGCATCGTTAATATTATAAATAATAATATTAATAATTTTGTCATCTTAATTATTGATATAATAATATATAAAATATCGACAATAATTGAATCAAATAATGTGAGATACTATGCAGCAATTACTGTAGCAATAATTGAACAAAACTGAGTGACTTCTCACGTAAGCATCAATAATCAATATCGTGTACTACTATACAACCACGCGTATTACTGTACTTTTATTACCGAGTAGTTCAACAGTTTTAACGGTAAAACTTTCGCCATTATTTTCATAAAAATATTTTTTTTTGTTTTCTCAATTTGACAATAATTCCGTTGTGGGGTCCACCAATGATTGTACCATCGTACGGATATTCCCCGATAAAAAGAATATTCTCCGACCAATCGAATATTATACAACAACTTGCATACCTTTAAAAATTTATAAATATTAACCACAACTATAACATTATCTCAAATCCACACCATAATTTTGAAAAAAATATTTTGAGAAAATTAAATCTTTATTCGTAAAATTTGAGATTTTACAAAATCGATAACTGTGAACACCCATAATGGAGACTATTGTTCGACATTCACTCCAACTTGTCAAACGTGTTTCTAAGTTTCATATTATAGTACATATATATATATATATATATATATATATATATATATATATATATATTTTTACATATAGTAATTATTGTGTTTATTGAATATTGCGGCAAACTAATTAAGCAAATGTTACTTAGTTTATTTTGCTAATGAAAAATTACTATTTTATGTGAACTGTTAATTGAAATATATATGGACACTACAATTCGACATTCACTCCTACTTGTCAAATGAGTTTCTAATTAAGTTCCAAAGTATATTTTTTATTTAATTGAAAACATTCTTATTCAGTTTTTTTTAATTGCATCTCAACTAAGGAAATGTTACTTAGTTTATTATTATAATTTCTTTTCTTTTATTTATATTATATTATATTATAGTATATAATTGGTTTATTTATTTATTAAAATTAATTATTTTATGTCACTTAAATAAAAGTTAATTGTATTTATTATTATGTTTTATTGTATTTTATTTTATTTTATACTATAATATATAATATAATTATTTAATTATTTTATTAAATTAAATTAAATTAAATTAAATTCATTTAATTTAATTTATTTATTTTATTAAATCAGATTAAATTTATTATTATGTTTTAATTTATTTTATATTATATTATATAATTTTTAAATTTTTTTTATTAAATTAAATTAAATTTGTTATGTTTAATTTATTTATTTTTATTTTATTCAATTTATTATTTTATTTTATTTTTTATAATATTGTATTTTATTTGTATTATATTATATGTTTTTAAATATTTTTTATTAAATTTAATTTATTTATTAAATGAAATAAATTTTGTTTTATTTATTTTATTCAATTCAATTTAATTTATTATTTTATTTTATTTTATTTGTTATTGTATTGTATTGTATTTTATTTGTATTATATTATATATTTTTAAAGATTTTTTTATTAATTTAAATAATTTATTAAATAAAATCAAATGTTTTATTTTATTCAATTTAATTTATTATTTTATTTTATATTATTTTATTTTGTATTATATTATATTATCTAATTTTTAAAATTTATTTTATTGAATAAACTAAATTAAATCAAATTTATTTCATTTTATTTTAGTAGTAAGAAATTAAGTAAATGCTACTTAGTTTATATTTTAATATTGGAAAACTAATTACTAATATAATGCATGTAGGGCCCATAAATCTTTCAAATGAATAATTCTGACAGAAATTTCGTCGGGAATTTCGTTAGAAATAACAAATATATCAAAATTAAAGACAGTCAGTTAAATTAAATTCAATATTGGAAACTAATTAAAATACATAAATATTACAAAGGAGGGCCCATAAAATTTTGTCATTGAATAATTCTGAAAGATCATTCTGTCAGAAATATAACAAACAACATTATTCATCTCTCATCATCATAAACAAAGCAAACAATATATACTGTAGAATTATCAATTCTCAATCAAAATGAGTTACACTTTCCAAATATATACCAATTGTCAGCCCCAATATATAACAAATTTTTGGCCGTACAAATTTTCAGCCTCAAATCCAATAGACAATAACAAATGGATGCACACACAGTAACCAATTAACAAATTTAAACAATACCAATTTCTAATTCCAATTGACAATAACAAATTAAACCAATACCAAATCAAAAACTCTACCAATTTTCAGCCTCAAATCAATATATACATATAATATAAAAATTAATCATTCTAATGTATACCACATGTAGTGTAAGACCCCAACTTATTATAAATAAAATTAAATTTTCTTTATTCATTATTCTAAATTAATAAGGTGTTAATTTGATATAATGATTTGGTTATGGGTGAAATGTGCAAATTTTACAAGATAAACAAGTAGTTATAAAATATTCATTTTTGTCGAGGAATATTCTTTTGGTCGTGAAATATTCTTTTTGTCGGGGAATATTCGTACGACGGCGCAGACATTCGTGGGGCTCATAACAGAATAACTGTCGGATGAAGAAAATGACAAAGTATGAGTTTCTATAAATAACGGCGTAGTTGTTACCGTTAACACTGTCGGAATACCTGGTGGTTAAAATACAGTAATACGCGTGGTTGCATAGTAGCACACGGTATTGCACAGTATTATTGAATTATTGAATAATTGTTATAGTAGTTACTGTTCAATATTTTATAGATTCAATAATTATTGCGTTGATATTTAATATTATTGTTGTTTCAATAATTGTCGCTGCACAGTATTTCTCATTATCAGATCAATAATTCATATTATTTGAATAATATTATTAGATAATATTATTGACAATGTCTAGAAAGTCATGTCTAAGGAGAGGTTTGGTCACCATATTGGAAAGCCCCCTCTTTCTTGGGAACGGCCTGGTTGTCATAATTGTGATTCTGTAATATTATTTGTGAATAATTAATTATTAATTTATATGATAAGAATATATTTATTTAATGTAGATTTAAATGATGGATTTATTTATGTGGTTATAATTGAAGGAATTAATACTGAGGTGTTTTATCAGTATTTTGTCGGAAGAAAAGTATTAAAAATCACCCGTTTATAGATTTCAGATATTTTCTGTTTAGAATTTGGAAAAACTCAAAGCTACGAAGTTGTAGAGAATTCGATTTCATGCGAAATGGACATAAAATTCGTATTTTTCTGATAAACGGGCTATTTTCTATGAATTACTGAAGTTTCAAAAAATAAAATAATTTTTATTAAATTGTGGGTGGGACCCATTTTTTTTTTAACATGTGGGCTTCATGAAATTTCAGATTTGGCTGCTGATGGCTTTCAAAATTGGTTGGTAAAGGTGTGCGTAGAGTTTTGATTTATAATAATAATATTTTATTATTTAGTCTCCTTTGGCGTTCTAACATTTTCCTATAATTAGACGCTTAGGTTAGAATTGAAAATCACACCTGAAACAAGTTTTCTTAATTTCTCTCTAGATTCTCGAGCGTATTTTTGTGAGTATTTTGATACTTTGAGAGTTGTTGTTCGGTACAAGTTTCCTTCAGCTTTCTATCCGATATTCTGATCAGAAGTACCGTTATTTTGAGATAAGGGATGTTATTTTCTTCTTAAATGATATTATTTTCTTCAATATCATTATGTCGAAATATTGGTGAACTTTTTAATCAAATTTGAAACTTTTTGTGTCGGAGTTACTATTCACGTATACGACACTATTCAAGAATACGACACTATTCACTGAAAAATAAAATTTTCTTCTTTTTATCCAAGATGTCTATTATGGTTACTATCTTTGATTGTATCCATATTTTGATCTTTATTTTGAATTCTGTTTCACAATTGATTATTATGAAGTATTATTGATCTTGGATAAACTGTTATACGAATCCCTAATATTTGTTCTTCTGTCTCACTAGATTCGTTTTCTTTAAAATATTTTTCATCATCCTCAGTCCTAAATGATGATATTACGGAATATCTTTGGCCTGTAGTGTAAAGATGAATGATTAACTGATGAATATTTTTGGTCCGTAGTGCAAAAATGAACAGGTGTTGAGATTAACATGACCAACGGGTGAAATAAATGAATATCTTTTGCCTGTAGTGCAAAGATGAATATTTGATTAAAAGATGTATATTGATTGATGTTACAGGGATAAAATATTGATGATTGACTCTTAAATCTTAGAAGATAGTAGAATTCATTCTCTACGTGACTCTTCTAATGGATTAATATTTCCGCTGTATTTGTTGATCTAAAACTTGTTGTCTATTATATTCTATCAGATTTTTCCCTGTTGAAGACTAATGATAATTTGTTATATATTATCTTAGTCATAATATTCTTTACTGGGCTAGTTGAGCTCACCCTTTTCCTTTTTGTTTCATTTTTCTTCTCAGGAGGAGAGAACATAACAGGATCGAGTCGGGGTATGGAGTGATGGTTATAGAAAGATGTTTTAGTTGTTCTCACTATTTTTGTAAAATAGTGTATGAATAATTATAATGATGACTTATTTGGGTGTGGATATTGTCTAGAAGACAATATTTGTATTTAAACTCACAGTATGTATTGTCGTATTTTGCACGATAATTGTATTATTGAAGTTGTAGTTTGCTTTCTGTACCATGTATTTGGCGACTCAGAATGGGTGTTGTATACCTATTTTGGGGGCGTCATATGTAGGCTGAATCTGATGCACTGATAATGTACTTAAGTTTAAATTGAAACAATATTTGAACTCATACCTTCTTTTGGAGCTAATAAAGTGTCGGAAATAGAGGAATTAAAGAAGAAACCGACAGTGTTGGCTGACGTCGTGGGTACTGGTGGAGCGATGAGAGGTGGTGGTGGTGATAGGTGGTGGGTGTGAGTGGTTGGTTAGTGGTGGGGCAGGGGCGAGAGGAAGAGAGAGAATCTGATTACCCACTTACAAACGAAGAACGGTCGGCTGCTGGAGGTGGTGGTGGGTGGTGATTTGTGGGTGGCAAGTGGGGGCGGAGATGATTGACAGATAGGGCGGATATGAGAGTGAGAGAGGAGAGATGCGCTGGGTGGGGATAAAATGAGAGGCGCCTGAATAAGATGAAGCTGATTAGGTTTTATAAGGTAGTTCGACGGAATGTTCGTCGAAATAAGTCCCTCAAAAATACTTTATCCTCGACGAAAAGTTCTTCGGATATAACTATTGTTTCGTTGAAATTAGGTTTTGCGCTAACGAAAAACTTGACGCCATAGAGGGGCTCCTAATACCGACAAAAATCTGTCGGATTTATTATTTCATCGAAGATAATCTTAATTACGACGAATTAGTGTCCATCGAATATAAGTTCATTGATCATAACATTTCTTCTTGTAGTGTATTGATTTTGATTCTGATTAGAAATGTGGTCAAAAATGAGGAATTATTGAATGTTAAATTTATTGAGATGGGGAGAGAATGGTATTTGTTCTCCCCACAATGATATAAATTCCTCTTGTTGATAGGGATAGTTATCAAGTTTAAACCCCGACGGATGTTGAGAATTTTATAAGATCGGAATGAGAGTGTGGTGTATAGTCCCAACCCCACGCTCCCAGCTCCCAAGAAAAGTTTAAATTGAAAAAAAATAATCTAAATAGGAATTTAATATATTGTCTTTACAAGTGATATCGATGACTAGACCTGGCAATATAGTTAGTTAACTGTTGGGTTAAATCATATTAACTGAAACTAAATGGGTTTGTTAACTATTTTTATTTATTTAAGTTGGTTAAAGTTTGGATCCATATTTTTTAAAAACAAATATAATTCTGAATCGGTTAACCATTTTAAACCCATATTCCATTCTGATCCAAATCGAAAAATTCTTTTCTCAACTTTTTTTCATGTCAGTGGCCTTCCTTCTGGTAAAAAAAATGACCTCTGTTTTTCAATTCAAATTGGAATTGAAAAATTACCCATCACATGTTTCCTTTTCAGTTTTCTCAGACTACTTTTAGCGACATCAAATAATATAATAAATAAATAAATAAATAAAATAGTTTGATAATAAATTTATATAAATATACTTGTAATAGCAGTTATCTTTAATTAATCATCAAAAATACTTTACGGTAATATAATTTCAATTATATGTTTGGACCATTTAAATTGAAATAGTAATTTTTTAAACAAAATAATTAAAAAAAGAGTTAGTTGTAGCAAATTATATTTAGAAGTACTTAAATTTAGAACATTTACATATAATGTTTTCTTTGTTATTATAAGATATTTTTTTTATTATTATTATCATTTCAAAACTTACATTTTCATCCATCAAATACGAATATTATAGTTGATGAATGTGTTGCTCAACTCTTATTGAAGTATAGTTTTTTAGCATTTTATTATTTATTTTAATAATTTTTATATTATATTATTACTTAATTAATTTAATTGTGACGGTCACAATTTTATTTTTCAAAAGTTCTGTTTAAAAGTCAAAACATCTTAAAATAGTTAATATGATTAATATGGTTTTGAACCATAACCATATAGTTCCAACCCACACAATCCATATTAAAAATGGTTAATATGGTTTTAGTTCTTAAATGGAACCATAACCATATTTTAAAAACCAAAACCAACTCATAATCATATTTTGTCACGCCTACTGATGAAATAATTATTTAAATTTATCATCATAATTTTACTATAATAAATGTTATTGCTATTAGACTAACAACTTATTTCGTTTAAAAATTATCGTAAAATAAAACTACTTAATATTTGCAATTTACGAAACAAGACTCTTTTGTGGATTTTATATTCATTTGGAACGCTAGGTAGCTATTTGTTTTAAGACTAAAAGACAAAATGCACCCCAAACTTTACATCTTATTTACCTGTGCACCCCAAACTTAAAAAGGTGTCTAAGTACACCCCATACTTTATTATGCGTGACAAAAAGCACACGTTTACCAATTAGCCGGTCAAAAGTGACCGGTTGTGACCGGCTAAGGCTTGTCTGTTTATTACAGAGGGGTAATATTGGTAATATGCATAATTAAGACTTAAGAAGGTATTTTGACACTGGTTATGTACTTATGTTGGTTATCAGACCAAAATCCCCAAATAGATTTGCTTAGGGTTAGCGATTCGTGAAGGAAAGATAGGGGATTCTCAATTCTTGAGGGAGTCCCAGAATATAGTAAGTGATTCTCGATTCGGTTGATTCGGTCTGGTATTTTTTAGTGTGTACTTTTTGTAGTTTAGTGACTTCCTTTTCTTTGTTTATTGTGTTCTGTAGTAGTTTGAATAGGATTGTTACTTTTTGTAGTATTTGTTTTGTAGTGGTCCTTTTTATGCTCTGTTCTCCCGATTATGGGTAGTGGTCCCGATAGTGGGTAGTGGTCCACACATTTAACTGGTAGTGGTCCCTTTGTGTTTGTGGTTGTGCAGGCAATAAGGAATTTTTTTCAGTCAAAATTTTCCATGGTGGACACTTTGAAGATAGCCCACATAAGCAGTGGGTGGGAGGTACATTCAACTATTTTGATTTCTGTCATCCTGATTACATCTCTTTACTTGATATAGCCGAAATGGGCAAGCAGTTGGGATATAAAGTTGGACACTTAAAGTTCCAGTACAAGACACCTGCAACTAGTATGGATAAGGGATTATGGGAGTTAGAAAATGATGATGATGTTATGACAATATGTAGGCTAATTGAAATATATTTGGAGGTGATTAGACCTATTGGAGCATTAATTAACTTGGATTATGAAAGAGAGTCAACTGATGAAGATTATGTGGATAGTTTTGGGGAAGAGTCTTCTGAGGATGAAGAGGATTATGACTTAGATGAGGATGAGAATGATAGGGCAGAGGGTGATCAGGCTGGTGGTGAATTTGATGCTGGGGCAACTGAGGCTGGGGCAACTGAAGCTGGGGCAAGGGACAAAGGGAAGGGAAAACAAAGGGAAGGGAAGGGTGCAAGACAGAAAGGCAAAAGTAAACAAACTTCAAAAACCCAGAGTACACAAGAAGAACCACATGAACCAGGATTTTCATCCTCTAACTATGATGAATCTGATGTGAAAAGGATGCCTAGAAGAGATGAATTTGATCCTGAAAATACATGACTTAAATGAAGAGCTGCAAATAGAATTTAGGGAAGGTGTCACAGAAGATCTTGAGTTTGAGTTGGGAATGACATTTAACAATGTCACTGAAGTGAGGGCAGCAATCAGAAGTCATGGCATCAAACAAGGAAGGAAGATTTATTTCAAGAAAAACATGTCAAATAAGATACAAGTAAGGTGTGTGGAGCCATGTACATGGTACTTTTATGCTGCAAAGGTACAAAGAGAGCATACATTTAAAATATCTAGGTTACAGAAAGTGCATACTTGTTGTAGAGAATGGGATAATTATTGTATAAATGCAGAATACATAGCCAAAAAATATGAAGATGATCTTCGAATGAATCCTACATGGGGATTAGATCAGTTTCATAATAAAGTGGTTGCAGATTTGGATATTGGGGTATCAAGAAGCCTAGCATACAGAGCTAAGAAGAGAACAATGAAAAACATTGAAGAGAGTGCTGAGGAGGAGTATGGACTGGTCTTGGACTATGCTGCAGAGCTTAGAAGAGCCATGCCTGGTAGTACTTGTATTTTGAAGAGAGCAGAACCAGAGCAGGGACAAGACTTGGGCAGATTTTTGAGATTTTATGTCTGTCTCCAACCACTAAAAGAAGGATTCAAATTGGGGTGTAGACCACTGGTAGGGCTTGATGGATGCTTTCTTAAAGGACTGTATGGGGGTCAGTTATTGACTGCAGTTGGTGTTGACCCTAACAATAGGATGTGGCCAGTTGCATGTGACATTGTTGAATCTGAGAACACTCAGTCTTGGGTGTGGTTTATGAACTTGTTGGTGGAAGATATTGGTGTTGAAAATGATGGAGGCTGGACATTCATTTCAGATAAGCAAAAGGTAAAAATAGCTTTTGGTGTTTTATTCAATTATTACACCCAATAGTATTTTTCTGATTACTTACATTCCTTTGTCTCCAGGGTTTGATTAGTGCTTTAGAAGATGTGGTCCCTGCTGCTGAACACAGACATTGTGTAATGCATTTGTACAGGAACTTTTGGCAAAAACACAAAGGTTCTGGATTAAGAAAGTTTCTGTGGAATGCTGCTAAAGCCACAAATCCTTATGTATTTCGAAGGGCAATGGAAGTGCTAAAAAGACAAGATAAGAGTGCATATGAATGGCTAGCTCCTAAGTCACCTGCTCAGTGGAATAGGTCTCATTTTCAGACCATATGCAAAAGTGACATGTATGTCAATAACCATTGTGAGGTATTTAATAGCAAAATTCTTAAGTCTAGAAACAAACCAATAATAGGGTGTCTAGAAGGACTTAGACTATATTGCATGAATAGGATTGTTAAAAGGAGGGAAATGATGGTGAAACATAATGGTGTTGTGTGCCCTAGAATAGCTAAAAAATTAGAAAAAATGGAAAGTTCAGTCAGGGGGTGGTCAGGTGGTGGTGGTAGGTTTACAGTGACTATGACTGCTGGGGGTTATTCATTTGTGGTGGATTTGGGGAATAGAACATGTTCTTGTAGGAGGTGGGACTTGTGTGGAATACCTTGTGCTCATGCCATGTCATGCATTAACAAAATAGGCCAGGATCCATATGCATATGTACATGACTGTTTAACCAAGGAGATGTATCTAAAGGTTTACAGTCACAACATTGAGCCTGTAAGGCACAGATCTGAGTGGGATCCAACTGGTGTTGAGCCACCTTTTCCACCAGTTAAACATACTCCTGTAGGCAGTCCTAAAGTTGTTAGGAGAAAAGGTAATGACATTCCAGAATCAAGTCCAACAAGTACAAGTTTGAAGAGGAAATGAACATCATTAAGATGTGGGTTGTGCAAGGAATGAGGTCATAATTCAAGAGGTTGTCCTCAAGTAAGTCCAGATTTCTGTTTCTATTTTCAGTTTCATTCTATATTATGTTGAGTTTCATACAATTCTGTTTGTCTATTTTCAGAAACTCAACAAGGAGCCAGGAGCTAAGAAGAGTAGGAAGGCTCCAACACTAGAGGCTCCAACACAAGAGTCTACACATGAAGCTCCAACACAAGAGGCTCCAACACAAGAGTCTACACATGAAGCTCCAACACAAGAGGCTCCAACACAAGATTCTACACAAGAGCAAGGTGGAGGAGGTTCTAAACAGTGGCAAGGGGGAATACATTCTATAGTATGTCAAAGTAAGGTGTCAGGTGAAGGTCTGCTGCCCAAAGACTGCACATGGAAGGGAAAACATGTTACAACATTAAAAGACCTGGAAGCTGCAGCAAGATCCAAAAGAGAGAAGATCCAGTTTAGGAAACATGACAGTGGAGGGCCTGCTGCAGATTCATAGTGTTGGGATGGGAGTTTTTGTCATCTTTTTGTTGCTTTTGAATGTATATGATGCTTTTTTGGGCCTACTGCTTTTGATGTATATGATGTTTGGACATGGAATTGGTTACATAGTCTGCAACTTATGTTTTGAATTGCAGCTCTTTGGGAAATGTACTGACAACTAAGTACTTAAATGAATGGCCTCTGTTTTTTGGTTACATAATTGAATGGCCTCTGTTTTTTGTTCATATGCTTGTGTGGCTTATGCATTTTGCCTCTATTTTTTTGTTCACTGAATGACATAAAGGTTCTATAGTTTTGGTTTGTGCATACTTGTTGCAGCAGATATCATAAGTGCAACACCATTTTACTGTCAACCAACTAGCACACCATCTTCATTCAAACATACATGAGTTAAAGCTTACACGGTTGGTGTGCAAGTGATTTGCAACAGATATCTTAATTTGCACACTATACCAATTTAAAAGCCATTTTGCACATCAACCATGGATTTTACTGTCAACTAGCACACCACTGTATCACAACATCTTCATTCACACATGCACAAACACATAATTTAAATATTACACCATCTTCATTCATCTAAATTGCCCATGAATTACAACCAAAAACTTCCCTCTCAACAACCAATACATACATGATTTCAACATTACTACCTAGAGCATGATATAGAAATTACAATCCCAGAGTACTACCAATACATTGCCTAGAAAATTACTTGTGGGGAATTTCAGTCTTTGTAGAGTTGAACATGAAATAGAAAATCACAGCCCAAGTTGCAAGCAAAAGAACCTTTGCAAACCTTGCCCTAATTCTGCACTCCTTTAGTTCATCTTCCACAACTTTGATTTGAGCATCCAAATTCTCTAATCTTCTAATTAATCCAGGTATTACTTCCCTGGAACGCTCACACATTGGAGGATCAACCCAGAAGAAGAAATTACAACCACCATGCCCAGCTAAACCCCAATCTGGACAACCAAGGAATCTTCTACCGGCATTGTTTGAGCTTCTCCAAGCCGTCTTCATAACTGATTTCTTCATGCACCAGCAATTCCGATCCATGAGCCCTAATTTCCCTTGATTTTCTTGCTCGAGTTTCTTGGATTTACTTCCCAAATCGAGCTTGCACGAATGGGGCAACTGAATGACTGGCTTGTGAATCTATCTACTGGTAGAAGAAGAAGATATGGAAAAGACTTACATATCCTTTCATATCCACACGTGGGTCACAATCGGTCACTTTTGACCGGCTAATTGGTAAAAGTGTATTTTTTGTCACGCATAATTAAGTATGGGGTGTACTTAGACACCTTTTTAAGTTTGGGATGTACAGATAAATAAGATGTAAAGTTTGGGGTGCATTTTGTCTTTTAGACTTGTTTTAATCGGGACTCCTAACACTAGTACTTGATGAGTATAGCTATCCAATGCATGCCACGTATGACAGTCGGATATACTTAAACATTTATGCATGCATGCATGCATATATGAAGCAACATAGAATCGAACATACATATCTCCCAGCTCAATCCCTATATATATATATATCCACCAACTGTGCCCAGTTCATCATTAGCTTGAGCATAAGTCTGAAGCTGTTCTTTATTAGAGCATCGCTAATTCCTTCTTAAGAGAGAGAGAGAAGAGCAAAATGGCACTATTCACCTTTGCCAATCCCTGGCTTTTCACTTTTGGCATCTTAGGTGATGTTTTCGATTCACATATTTAATTAATTTTATGTATCTGTTAATTAGTTTGTCCTTTCTAATTACTATATATTAGTGTTGTTTTTAAAGTGATCTACTGCATGAATTTCTCAACATGTTTTATTTGTTATCTTCTTCCTTTTTTCGATGGTCTGATGAGCAGTTTGAAGGCAGGCATGTTAAGTTTGGCATTAGAATAAACAGCTAGCACTGTTCATCACTTTGCTAACAACTATGTATAAATTAAAGCTATTATATGAATCTCTTAATTAGCTGCTAGTATTATGCATGGTTTTAGTTTTACGGAATATTATGTAGCTCATGTTCATTGAATTAATTTTAATTCTCTTCCCTTAACAATATTACAGGTAACTTAATCTCCTTGTTGGTGTATCTTTCTCCAATGTAAGTATAATTCAGTGTACCTTGTATGATATCTATATCTTTATACATATATATATATATATATATATATATATATATAATATTTCCTTATGATCAGTGATCATAAATAGTTTTATATATAATATAATGATTAGTTACAAATTAATTAATGGAGTAACTGATATTGATTTATGAACTTGTACATATTATTGTACGTATGTACGTATATATTGTGCATGCAGGCCAACATTTTACCGGATTGTTAAGAAAAAGTCAACAGAAGAGTTCCACTCTGTGCCATACGTGATTGCACTATTTAGTGCGATGCTTATGATTTACTATGCCACACTTAAAGTCGATGCAACCCTTCTCATCACCATCAATTCATTCGGAGTTGTCATTGAGACTATTTATATTTCCCTGTACCTTGCATATGCACCTAAAAAAGCCTTGGTACGTACATATATATATATATATATATATAAAATTATTGCAGTAATTAGTATAACTACTATATAAGTATAATACTAATTACTGGTTTTATATATATATAATTACTGGTTAACATGGTTTGATTTGGCATTAATTACAGGTTTTTACATTGAAACTAGTAATACTATTGGATTTTGTGGGAATTTGGGTAATTGTTGGTATCACCCACTATTTAGTAAAGGCACCAAAACGAGTTCAAGTCCTTGGAGGGATTAATCTTCTAGTTTCCTTGTGTGTATTTGCGGCACCTTTGAGCATTATGGTGAGTATAAAGAGGACATGAATTTATTAATCTTCTACTTTCAATGTGTACTATTAATTATTACTATTATAATTTTCTTATTCTAATATTCTAATTCCTTTTTAGAATATATATATATATAGTAGCTAGCTAGTAAAAAAAGGTGGTCATGATAATTAGATATATACTAATACTCATATTAATTTAACTCTCTACGTACTTACTGTGCAGAAAAAAGTGGTACAAACCAAGAGTGTGGAATTCATGCCATTTTGGCTTTCATTTTTCCTTTCACTGAGTGCTGTTATGTGGTTTTTCTATGGGTTACTCACAAAGGACATCTATGTTGCGGTAAGTACTGCCCAATCGATGGAGACTAATTTTTTTAATTTAATGCTAACTTACACTAAAAAATTATTAATTAATTTACGATATGTAAATTAAATATATTGATTATATATATAATCCTATTTAATTAAGTATTAAATATTTTTCCAATATTTTTTATATATTAATTATTTTTATAAATTTGTTGAAAACTGCAGCTCCCAAACATTTTTGGATTCTTGTTTGGGATAGTTCAGATGGTACTCTATGCAATTTACAAATTAGGGAGAGAGGAGCTGAAACTACCTCAAGTTGTGAAGCCAATTGCAACTAGTGTGATGACTCCTGAGATTCATCCAATCAATTCGGATCAGAACAAAAACGAGAGACGTACTAAATCAGAAGAAAAAGAGAGTACTAGCGATCTTGATCATGATGATGATGTTGATAAAAACATGGATGCCTCCAATCAAGTTTAATTTAATTAATTAAACTAACTGTACGTGTGAACCTAGCTACGTTACGCACTTTAACCTTCGTCTGGCCCGGTGACATTAATTTGGTCCCCATCCCAGTCACCAGTGCTTGCATGCCTTTATCATCATATCATATCTACCATCTCATCCCCTCCATCTTGTACTTAATTACTTTCCTAATTAATTAATTATTAGCTAGCTAGGTAGATGATAAATGCACTCCAAATTTTATTGGTTGAACTCCATTATTGTAAAATAAAATTTGCTCAATCAGTTTTAACATTATTATGGAGTCCAAACGCTAGCTAACGCGTGGAGTATATTTATTACCCCCCTCCCCCTTCCCCTTCCCCTTCCCCTTCCCCTTCCCCTAATGCAATGCATGTCTTTGTACGTGTTATTTACATTTGCTTGTACGTAGATGTTGGTATCTACTCATGCGACCAGAGGCGGTCCTTATTTTTATTTGTAGATACCTTCACTCATTTTCTTTTTTCTTATTTGGCTTGCCTTAATTATGAATATTGATGAATCTCATAGTTGAAAATTAGAAATATATGGCAGCTGTAACGTGACTGAAGATAATTAAGGCATGCACATCTAACGTTATGAAAGAGGCAATATGATTGCCTAATAATTCAAATCATTTATTTACTATAGGATAAAATTGAACAAATAACATTATGTGAGGAATTTAACCCCAATTCAGCAAAAGTCAACTCAAGTTATGATTGCCTTTCATTAATTTGTCATCCCTCTTTCTCTCTCCTCTTCCATCCCTCCTCCGATCCTTCCCTTCACTCTCCATCAAATCTATCTATCTATACATAGTACATCACTCCATCCATCCACCTTAACAATTTCTCTCTCCTCCTATTAAGAGTATATTTCATTTCCTTATTTTCTGTTCTCTCTGTAAGCAAAAAAGAAGAAAGAAAGATAAGTCAGTCTTATTAGTCCAGTCCTACTGATCTTACTCATGGTTGAAGGTTTTGATTCACCATACCATGTCCCACAACAAAATAGAAGAGATAAGCTCAGAGTGGCTGGGTGCGTAGACAACCTCCACCCATGCGCAGGCTTACTCCCTCTCTACGATCCCTCCCTTATTTCCTCCTCCGTTTTGCAAACCATCGCCAACTTCCATATATCAAAACCCACTCCCCGAAAACTCCAAAACAAACCCAAATCGTATTAAAAAAGAACTGTTTTGCCCATATTCATTTACAAAGGGGTTAAAAGACTTGCTAAAACACTTGCATGTACTTTAAACATTTTCTTTATATATCCAAACAGGGGAGGTCACATGCATGCATGATGAATTGGGGCAACCATCGTTAATGCAGAAACTCCATAAGGTTGTTTTGGTAGGGTAGATGGGATGGATGGATGGATGGAGTACTGATGAATGATGATGGATAGATATATAGATGTTGTTTTGATGGAGAGTGAAGGGAAGGACGGGAGGAGGGAAGAAGATGTGAGAGAAAGAGGGATGACAAATTACACTGAAAGGTAGAGAGATATGGTGATGATGAAATTAAAGGCTATGATGACCTTCTGAGATACTAGTGCTATCATGAAAGCTATCATGACCTGAGTTGATTTTAGAATGGATGATGCATATGTTTTGTTTATTTTTCATTCATAATTATAAATACATAAATACATGTTATGAATTATTGTTCAATGAAAAAATAAGGAACAGTGCAAACAAGAGTAAATAATAACACTAATTAACCTTATTTTCTCTTTTATCAATTTAATTTCTTCTTCGTAAAACAGTTTAAAAAAATTAATTAAAACACATGCAGTGAACATTGATTTCACATCATAAGTAATTTTCTTTAGTCGACTCCCGCCTTTATCTCATTCACACAGAAGAACGAGTTATTTTATATTACTATCTATTGATATTCTAATTTTAAAACCAAACAATTCACAAAATATATACAACTCCTATAGAATGGAGGTAGTAACTACTTAAAAAAGCTAAGTTAATTAATTAAATAGTAGTACTATTACAAATAATTAATAACCTGGAAAGATGCTTGTTTTCCTTTATGAAGGGTAATAGTAGTACAAATTATTTATGACAGTCGGTGGTCATTTCATACATGCATGTGAGTGAGAGCATAACTGTGTGCATGAATATTTTCCTATATTTCAAAAAAAAACAACAACTGTGCATGTATTGTATATACATGTGGAAAAAGTTTTTCATACAAAATATATATATATATATATATATATATATTATTAGTATTTAACTGAAATTAAACACACACCTTACTTGACTACTGCCAAGGTTCAAAGTTCAAACCTATAATATCCTCTTTGCATAAAGCTTAATCCATCAACTGAGCTAAAATTTTGATATTTTTATTCATATATTTGTATCGTGAGTCATTACAGTCCATACTGTTAAAATTAAAAATTGCAAGGAAAGTCAAAGTGTTTGAAAAGGATTCATTATTTTAGCATATATGGGCCGATTACTCTTGGGAGTTTGAAAACACCTCCTGCATCCAATATATGTTGAACTAAATTTTATTAACATGTAAAATTGCTTGTTTTCTAAATTAAATATGGTTATTAAATTAAATTCAGCCCCCTGAAGCAATCAAATTACATTTTGAAAGAAATATAAAAATAATGATAGATGAAAAATTCAATAGTATAAATAAACTAATGTGAATTCATATTATCAATTTTGTGAAAAATATATTAAGGAGTGTATTTATTATTATATGATTAATAGTTGTTTCTCATCAACTCGGTGCAGTAAAATAAAATGGAAATTCAATTAATTGGAAATTTCTGCCCGAATCTTCGGTTATACTTGGTACGTGTACAGAAATTCCGGGTTTCATTCCTATATATTTCAGTGATTTTTCTTGTTTATACTTTTATAGTTCAATAATCTGGTAAGTAGGACCCTCTTTTTCTTTAACGAAAGTCAATTAAAAGAGAAAATAAAACTCTAGTTAGTTACACAATGTTCAAGTGTTATTTTTATAATACAATTCTTATTTTATACATAATTAGGGCTTATTTGGAATTATGACTTCTTATATACATTCACTATATACATATACATACATACAAGAGGTTTTCCAACTATCGGTGTGTGTATATATATATATATATATATATATATATATATATATATATATATATATATATTCTTCTTTAAGTATGTTTTTCTTTGAGGAGAGAGATTTATTGAGTTCAATTTTTTCCCTCAAACTGATAATTAAATTAAATTAGTTGACAGGCTGTACATATTGTGACGCGCCTAAAATAGGTATACATCACTCATCTTGAGTCGTTAAATACATGGTACAAAATTCAAATACAACTTAATAATACAGCGGACGTATAAAATACGACAAAATATATGTTGTGAGTTTTAATACAAATATTGTCATCTAGACAATATCCACACTCAATTGAATCCTCATTATATTTATTATCACACTATTTAACAGAATAGTGAGTACTACTAATGCTATTAACCGGATCGTCACTCCGTTCGCCGACTAGTCTCTACTATGTTCTCATTTCCTGGAGAGAACAATGAAAGTAAAAGGGTGAACTCAACTAGCCCAGTAAGAAATATTATGACTAAGATAATGCAGAATAAATTATCGTTAGCCTTCAATATTATTAAACTGATACAATATAACAAACATCAAGTTTAACTGCAGAGGAACAAACAATCGATTAAAAGAGTCAAGTAGAGAATAAAATCTACTATCTTTTATGATTTAAAAGGTTTTTCATCACTTTTATCACTGGGACTCAGCTTAATAAATAATCCACATCATCCCTGAACTACGGTCAAGGATATTCATTAGTATCACAACCACAAATTATCCATGCACTATGGGCCAATGATATTTGTGTATTCATTAATGGTCATGATCATGCCAATAACTGTCCATCAATACACTACGGGCCAATGAGGATTTTTACCACATCATTTGTAACATTACGGTCAGATTATACCGATTAATCCCTGGTCATAATTATACCAAATCCATCTATGCACTACAGGCCACAAATAACTTTCAACATAAAATAAACATGAGGATGATGACAATGATATAAGAATTCAATAAAACAAGTTCAAGAATTAATTTATCCAGGAACTAATAACATCCAAATTGTCAACATGATACTTCTTTGTAGAGTAAAATTCAAAAATGCTCAGAAGAATATTTTCATGAAAAGATACTGGATGAAGCGCAAATATCAAGGATATTCCACTAATTTCATGGAGTATAGAAGTCAAAACTTTAACCAACTGAGTATAATAAAGAATGAAATAACAAAAGAAATCACCAGACATGCGATAAATCGCACAGACAGGTTATTCCAACAGAATAATAAATAACGGAACCAGGTCATGCGTAAACGCACAGACAGGATATTCCAACAAAATAATAAATAACGGAACCATGTCAGACGAAATTCGCACCGACATGATGTTCAAACAGAATAATAAATAATGGAACCAAGTCATGCGTAAACGCACTGACATGATGTTCCAATAGAATAATATAGAATGGAATAACAGAAGAATTTCACTATGTATGCGGTACTTCGCATAGACAAGTTATTCCAACATAATGATAAAGAATGGAATAACAGAAGAATTTTACCATGTATGTGGTACTTCGCATAGACAGATTATTCTAACATAATGATAAAGAATGGAATAACAGAAGAATTTCACCAAGTATATGGAAGAACGCGTATACAGATTATTCCAACAGAATAAAAAAATGGAATAACAGAAGTTTTCTTCATGAATACGAAATAAATAATACTCCTTACCTTAGAACAACTGGATATAGGAGTAGTGAAGTAGCAGAATACTTTTCTTCTTTCTCTTTATAGTTTCTCTCTCTAGAGTTTCAGTGAATTCGTAAGAAATAATGAAGGAATGAGCTTCTATTTATAGGAGAATGGACTGAATAGTAACTAATTCCTGAACGATCCAGATTGATTTACTTTTAAACGGACGGTCCAGATTGATTTACTATAAAATATTCTAATAAAACAAAAATTTTAAATAAAATATAATATATTCTATTTATAATCTAATAAAATGAATAACTTTATAAAAGTATTCTGTTTTATATAAAAAGATTTTACTATGCAAAATACTATGCAGGCACTATGTAAACACTATGCATAATAAAATATAATATATTCTATTTATAGTTTAATAAAACGAATAACGTCTTTATAAAATTATTTTGTTTTATATAAAAAGATTTTACTATACATAATAGAATATATTATATTCTATTTATAGTCTAATAAAACGAATAACTTTATAAAAGTATTCTTGTTTTATATAAAAAAAAATTTGTTTTATTACATTAATAATACTAATAAAACAAAATTTTATCAACAATATTATAATTCACACTATTAATCGACCAGGTCGTTCCCAGGAAAGATAGGGCTTTTTAATAAGGATTTCTCCCTATTGGCGCGCAATTAGGTGACCAAACCTCTCCTTGGCAGAAATTCTAGACATCGTTAATATTGCAAATAATAATATTAATAACTTCGTTGTCTCAATTATTGATTTAATAATATATAAAATATCGACAATAATTGAATCAATTAACGTAAGATACTATGTAACAATTACTGAAGTAATAATTGAACAAAACTGAGTGACTTCACACGTAAACATCAATAATCAATATTGTGTGCTACTATGCAACCACGCGTATTCATGTACTTTTAACACCGGGTGTTTCAATAGTTAACGATAAAACTTTTGCCGTTATTTTCATAAAATATTTTTGTCGTTTACTCAATCTGATAATAATTCCGTTGTGGGGTCCACCAATAATTATGCCGTCGTACGAATATTCACTGCTAAAACAAATATTCTCTGACCAATCGAATATTATATAACAGCTTGCGTACTTTACAAAATTTATAACTATTACTCACAACTATAACATTATATCAAATTCATTTCATAATATTCAAAAAAAATGATAATTATAGAAAATTCATCTTTATTCATAAAAATTAGGATCTTACACATATTTTCTTTACAAAAATTAAAAAGCACGTACACGATCGATCAGAAGTTAAAAGATGAAGACCCAACGACATCATATCTATCTTTAGTCATAACTAACTTATAAGCTACCAAAACAGTGGTTGTTAGGGTTGAACATATTCCCTTATCCTCCCTTAACTTCTTAATTACATTTGAAATTTTAGATTGATATTTTATCTTTCTCCTCCACTATATTATAAGCGACTTATAGTGCTGGAGGCATTAAGTTCTACAGTGGTCGTCCAAAGTCGTTAACAATAGTAAAAACGTAAACCCTCTGTCCCATATTTATAGGCTAATTTTTTTTGGCACATAGTTTAAGAAAATTAATTTAAGTTAATTTTTAACAGAAATTTTCCACATATACTCCTTAATATAGAATTAATGAATAAATTAATTACTCCTTACTTATCACATTGAAACTCTTAACTTCATTGATTACTGGTACAATTGTCTTTTATACACAAAATATGTTAAACTAGTAAAGCCTAAAAAGTTGAATTCTTTTATTGAGAATATAACAACATTAAATGTGGTGATAAGAATAATGACATTGAAGGTTGTTTCTTCAAAAAAAGAGTAATGGTTGAATATTTATTATAAGGGCATAAAAGTAAAACAATGAATGTAAGACCCCGAATTTTATAAAATAAAAGTATTCAATTTTCTTATAATTACTATTCAGTAAATGGTTAAATTGATAAAAGTTTAAAGTTAAGGGTGATATATGTAAATTTTTCTAAATATGCAAATGGTTATAAAATACTCATTTCTATCAGGGAATATTCGTTAATGTGGTCATGGAATATTCTTTCTGTCGAAGAATATTCGTACGACGGCGCAGCCATTTGTGGGCCCCATAACAGAATAACTGTCGGATGAAGAAAATGACAAAAGAAAGTTTTTATAAATAACGACGTAGTTGTTACCGTTAACACTGTTGGAATACCCGGTGGTTAAAAACAGTAATACGTGTTGTTGCACAGTAGCACACAGTATTGCACTAATTATTGATTCTTACGTAAGAAGACACTACTCAATAATTGTTACAGTAATTACTGTTCAGTATTTTATTTTATTGATTCAATAATTGTTGCGTTGATTTTTTATATTACTGTTGTTTTAATAATTGTCACTACACAGTATTTTCCATTATCGAAGTAATAATTCATATTATCTGAAAAATATTATTAGATAATATTATTGACAATGTCTAGAAAGTTCTGTCTAAGGAGAGGTTTGGTCACCTAATTGCGCGCCAGTAAGAAAAAATTCTTATTGGAAAGCCCCCTCTTTCCTAGGAACTGTCCGGTTGTCATTATTGTGATTCTGTAATATTATTTGTGAATAATTAATTATTGATTTATATGGTAAGAAAAATATTCATTTTATGTGGATATAGACGGAGAAAATTTTTAAAGTGACAATTGTTGAAAATCGATATTTTATCTTTTCTGATAAAATACTATTTTATTATATTATTTTAATATTATAATGGTATTTTTACAATGAATGTGGGATATATGAGTATATGAGGAGGATGAGTATTTTTGTTGCAAAAATTATTTAAAACATGTTAAATATGTCTGTGGGCCCATTTCTTGACTAAAATTTGATTATAACTTATAAAATCGTCCGTTTGTGGATTTCGGTCAATTTTTGTTTGGAATTTAGAAAAACTTTCTTCTGCAAAGTTGTAGATAATGGAATTTCCTATAAAAAGTCGCGAGATTCGAATTTTCTGACAAAATAACTATTTATTATAAATTATTGAAGTTCCGAAGTTTTAAAATAATTGATTTTTAGAAGTTTTAATTATTTTTTTTCAAAGAAAACATTTTTGGTGAGTTAAGTGGGTCTAGCATGTGACATTAATGGCTGAATTCAGATCTACAAAGGTTGGCGTATGAAACTTAATAATATATATTAATATTATATTAAATTTTCTGCTTTGGTGTTCTAAGCATTTTACTATAAATAAGGTGCTTAGGTTAGAATTGAAAAACACACTAGAAACTATAAATTTCTCTCTATTTCTCTCTATATATCGAGCGTATTTTTGTGAGTATTTTAGTACTTCGAGTATTGTTATACGGTGCAAATTCTTTTAACACTATATCTAGTATTCCAGTCAGAAGTACTATTCTTTCTAAGTTAAGGGAGATTATTTTCTTCATAAATGATATTATTTCTTCAATACCATTATACCGAAATATTGGTTTGAATTTTTTATCAAATTTGAAACTTTTTCATGTTGGGGTTACTATTCACGAGTTAGTATTCACGAGTACTATTCACGAAGCATGATGATGTTTTTGTGAAATTTCTATCTTTTGGTGTCGGAGTTACTATTCACGTATACGGCACTATTTTACAAATACGACATGCAACAATATATTTTCAAAACTTAAATTTTCATGTATATATATATGACATTGAAGGTTGTTTCTTCAAAAAAAGTGTAATGGTTGAATATTTATTATAAAAACATAAAAGTAAAATAATGAACCAACTAAATTTTATAAATAGTAAGTAGCTTATATATTGGGACATCTCAAAATGGAAAATCAAATGGGACGGAGGGAGTATATATTTTGTGCAGGTCTAAAAGGGGATCACGTAGGAAACGATTGATTACTTGAAGGATAGGGTATTGTTAATGGTTTCTACCACTATTATGTATTAAGGACTAATTCCTCAAATATTTTTCAATCATACTCGATCTATTAAATAGGATGGACAAAAACTTATCCTCGAGCATGCTAGCGAGGTACACTATTTGTGAAGAAGGCTGTAAATGCTAGTACATTGTTACAATGCAATTCAATTCATCGAAATCGGTTTAACAATTACTACTGTATACTATAATTTTTTTTTTTAAAAAAAAAAAGAAAAGAGAAAAGGCTCACACTTTAACTAAACGTCCATAAAACAAAGGCACATTCGGTGAGATTCCCTTAATTCTTTAATTTCTATCTCTCCGCCTTACAAAACTCTAAATAGTTTCACAACTTCCAAACTTTGCAAATATTAAAGTTATATTTTTATTTTAAAAATATTCTTAAAAATAATATTTTTTTAATATAACAATGATATGATAGATATGATAATAAAATTATGATGACAATTTTAATAATATTCTAATATATATTTTATATTATACTATTACCACAAATTAAGAGGGTGAACTCTTTTACAATTTTTTTTAATTAAATGTGATTAATTTGGGACATCCTGTCCTATATATATGAAATCAATTAATGAATGAATATTTTTTTTCTCTCTGCAAAACCAACCAACCCTTCCCAGAGAACACTTGGAGGACAGGGATACTGCATGGATATTAATTGTATGTATAATTCCTCTCATGGAAACTAATCTTGCTACTTTTTCTGTCCTTGCAGTCCAGTATTTGGCTGATAAACAAGGAAGAACGTTGAGAGGAGTTTCTTCAATTTTTTGATCATCCCCGCCCGTTCCTCATATCAAAAATAATTTCTCTTATTTTTTTTTATCATTTAGTAGTATTATACTTTATACATGGAGAGAAATTTTTCAGCTTACGAATCCATTCCACATTAAAAAAAATTACAAAAAATAATTCTATTTTTATTGATGATGATAGTATATAATGATATAATATATTTATACTGTCATGCTATCGTTACTAAATTAAACACTC
Organism: Panax japonicus; assembly: GCA_020205505.1. Taxonomy (NCBI): domain Eukaryota; kingdom Viridiplantae; phylum Streptophyta; class Magnoliopsida; order Apiales; family Araliaceae; genus Panax; species Panax japonicus. The sequence goes on along the minus strand of CM035098.1, from coordinate 71,924,322 downwards.
GTTATATATATATATATATATATATATATATATATATATATATATATATATATATATATATATATATATAGAACAAGGATCCTGCATGTCCGGGAGTCCGGACAGGTCCTAAAATCCGGACCAACTTTTTTTTTTTTGCTTTTTTTTTGAAACAACAAAAAAAAATTATGGAACTGAAATTTTTCCATAATACAGTGTTTTGGGTGTGTTTTTAATACCTATACCAACCAATGTATGTACAGTCTGTCCAGACTGTACAGAAATGTTTTGGTATAGGCATCCAAATCACGCCCAAAACACTGTATTGTGGAAAAATTTCAGTTCCATAATTTTTTTTTATTTTTTTTAGTTGTTTCAAAAAAAAAGCAAAAAAAAAAAGGTCCAGATTTTATTAAAATCCGGGAGTCCGGATCCAGTCCGGACTCCTGCATTTTGTTAAAATACGGACCTTTTTTTTTTAAAAACAACTAAAAAAAATTAAAATTATGGAACTAGAATTTTTATATAATAGAGTGTTTTGGGTGTGATTTGGATACATATAACAAAACATGTCTGTACAGACATGTATCCAAATCACACCCAAAACATGGTTTGTTATATGTATCCAAATCACACTCAAAACACTGTATTATGTAAAAATTTCAGTTCTATAATTTTTAATTTTTTTAAATTATTTTTAAAATAAAAAAACATTCGGACCGCACTTTACTCCCGTCCGGACTCCCGGACTGGATCCATTAATTGTGTATATATATATTCTTAAAAATTACAAATTTTGCACGTACAACTCTATTTGAAACCAATTAATAAGGAGACTGGGAAATTTAAAGGGATCATGTGCTACTAAATATATATATATATATATATATATATATATATATATAATATAATTATCCCCAAAAATTTAGTGGTCTAATATGTTTTTTATGTCAGCATAAGCATTTCATCAGCGAGATTAATCCATTCTATTTGAAAATAATAACCCATAATCAAGAATACTAGTACTAGATAACTAACTAGATAAGCTTACCAAAGCACATCTTCATTTCATAATGCACTTAAAATTCCACTGCTGCGCGGGGCCCACATACCATTTGGCCTACATTATTATTGTAGCTGAATTGGCTACACCTGATTGGCCCACGGATCAGTTTTGTGGCCAAATTGGAGTAGAGATTTATAGAAGAACAAAGAATCAAACTATTCCAGAAATTGAAGATGCTTAGTTGTAAACCTTAAAACCAATTGGATCGGTGGGTGACACATCAGAAAGAGCATAGCCACCCATGGGTGTCGTGCTGGAATTGGAATTGGAAATAAATGGGCTTGTGTTGGTGTCTAATTGAGCTAAATGAAGCATTAAAGAAAGCGGCTAGGTATATAGTCATTTTGTTCACAATACTATTTCCGTTCCAAAAATATAATAATATTTTTAATTTTTTAAAATTAGCTTATGATATTTTTTAATTTAAAATAACATAACTTTTTTATTTTAATCTATACAATGATCGATAGATTTATAAATTATCTAAAAAGTATTACTTATTTGAAAATTTATTGTTTTAAATTTGAAGTTAAAAAAATATTTCGAAAGTTAAAAATTGGCTTATTTTGATTTTTTTAGTCAAATAGACTATTTTTGTATTACTATTTATTTATAAATATATAGACAGAGAAACTAAAACCATAAGAAAATATGTTGAATTACTATCATCTCTAATTTTTATAAAATAAAAAATATAAATAAGTATATATAATTATAAAATTCTAATAAAATTGATTAATTAAATCAAAAAATAAAGTCAATTTTTTTAGGGAGGATCGTAATTTGGAATGAAATAGTATTAGTCTTGAACAACTGTAAAGAATGTTAGAAAGATCTTCACGCTCCCCTAACCCAATCCAACTCAACTCTTACACTCATTCATTTTCTCTCCTCCAATATATTGTAGTAGTAGTAGTAATAAAGTAATGTCCTCCCCTCTCCTCCCCTCCCCTATATAAACGCTTCAAACAACCCTTTCATATATGTACTTAATTTGTCTCAGAGAGAAAGAGAATTAGCTACGTACCATTTTTATTACATTAATATTCAATCCCACTGTAATATTTGTGTGCGCGAGAGAGAAATATATATCTAGACAGAGAGAGGTACTGCAAGGTAGCGTTTGCTGAGAAGAACGATCGATGGCTCTTTTATCTGCCCACTGGACTCTTGCATTTGGCCTTCTAGGTATTATAACTAATATCAAGAATTCTTTCTTTAATTTGTGATCACCTTTTACTTCTTTCTTTTCATTCTTCTTCATTTTGCATGTTAACCAACCATATATAAATGAGCGCCAGAACCTAGCTTGGCACTTGTAAAAGTACCATATATATATTGGAGTTAATTAATTAAACATATAACAGTATTACACTTCTATATATATTCATGCATGGCAACGACGTGCTTTATATATACACGTACACACACAGGCAGGCAGGCATGTACTAGAAATAATTTATTAGTCGATCTCTTAATTAATTGGATCTATTGATTACTATTGTTTTTAACTTTCCTTTGTGTGGGTGGTACGTGTTGTAGGTAATGTTGTCTCGTTCCTGGTGTTTCTTGCACCAATGTAAGTGACACTAATATATACATATACATATACATATATATATATATATATATTCATTTATTTTGTTTTTTTTTCATTACTTTTTCTAGCTTCAATATATAGTTGGAATTAATGAACTTTTTTTTTTGAAATTAATTTAAACAATTCAGACCGACATTTTATAAAGTATACAAGAAGAAATCAACAGAGGGGTTCCAATCAGTTCCATACGTTGTAGGTTTATTCAGTGCGATGCTATGGATTTATTATGCATTGCTCAAGTCCGACGCTTTACTTCTCATCACCATAAACTCGGTTGGCTGCGTCATTCAGTCCATTTATATCTGCTTCTTCCTCTTTTATGCCCCAAAACAACCTAGGGTACGTACCTATATATGTACTTGCCAATAATTAATATTGATGTAAATTTTCTTACGCTAATTTGATTAATTGAATTAACGCATGCACAGATTCAGACCATGAAGCTACTAGTCTCTATGAACGTTGTTGGGTTTGGTCTGATCATTATACTAACTCAGTTTCTTGCAAAAGGAGTATCAAGCCGTGTGGTTATTGTTGGATGGATTTGCCTTGTGTTTGCTTTGAGCGTATTCGTTGCACCTCTATGTGTCGTGGTAAATTAATACCACTCCATTTCCATTTATATATATATATATATATATATATATATATATATATATATATATATATATATAGTGTCTAATATAAGTTCATGCATATATATATGGTTTGCAGAGACAAGTTATCCGAACTAAAAGCGTGAAGTACATGCCATTCCTCCTATCTTTCTTCCTCACTTTAAGTGCTGTTATGTGGTTCTTCTATGGTCTCCTACTGAAAGACTTCAACATTGCTGTAAGTAGTACTATAATAATTATATAAAAATATTAATAATTCTCACTTTAATCTTTCTTGATTAATTATAAGTCTAATTAATTAATTAGTTAGTTATCGTTTCTTAATTTAATTTCTTTGTGTTAATTTATGTTATTAGATTCCGAACGTGCTGGGATTTATATTCGGTATTCTTCAAATGGGGCTTTATATGATGTACAAAAATACAAAGAAAGTTATAGTCGAGGCTGAGAAACTTCCTGAATTTAATGACAAAATTATAATAGTGGAAAATGAAAAACTTCCAGAACTAAGAGAAAAGATTATCGATGTGATGAATCTGAGCGCAATAGTGTGTTCGGAGATGAAGCCAAAGCTGCATGAAAATATTCAAGTTGACGTTCAGATGGTGGCTCCTAATCAACCCGCGGCAGTGGCATAATTATATTAATTACTGTACTTAATATTGAATGCATGAGTGGGATTAATGTAGTTTCATTAATTCGCATGTATTTGTCATATATGCAAGTTATATGTGCTTGCTATGTCCCTTTAATAAGTACTGTCCTAATTAATTATGTTCTGACTTAGTACTAGGTCCTAAATTATCTTCTGTGTACTTAGAATTTATGATAATTAATGAATTAAATCTCTCATTTTTTTGACAAAATAAAGAATATTTATTGAGTGCTTTTTTATATGTATGGTGTGTCTGCAATAATGATTAAATTAAGGAAACTGATATTTTTAAATAAAAAATTAATATTTCAACATGATATCTCACATAAATATATGAGTGAATCTCACTTTCATATAAGAGATACTCATATAAAAATATTAATTTTTTAAATTAAATATTATCAATAAACAAGCATGCAAAATAAAAACTAAAATGGAACTTATAATTACTTGGACAATTATTATATGTGGCCTTTTTTCTAGATAAAGAAGCATTCGGGTGACATCAACATGATGAACCAAATGAAAAGGTGATCACCGGAGCTAATTATTTTAATTATGTATCCAATTTAATTACTTAAAGAATTAAAAGAACGTGATTAAACAAACAGCTGAAAGACAGATGCGGAAAAGCCCAAGTAAACATTATCTCATCCATTGGAGATATATATATATATATATATATATATATATATATGTATATATATATATATATATATGTGTGTGTGTGTGTGTAATCTAATTAGGGATCCACTTCGATTTCAGATTACTACATGCATTCAAATTAAAAGTGTATGGCATGCAATGTTTAAATTGATTTAGTAAAAAAAATGTTTAAATTAAGGATAATATTCAATATCTAATCTCACATATTTAAAGCTCAAATAGGTTCATCTCAATCTCTTAATTCAATGTTTTTTGCATGATTATTATTGTTTTGAACTACTTTTCTATAGACACGAAAAACGGCTCAATTAGAATTTTGAATTGACTGATGATAGAAATTCACGAAAAATTCAAAAAATTATCTAAGGTTTATAGAAAGAAGAAGAACATGTGGACAATCACTAGGACAACATGTGACAAACTCTAGAAAACTTCAGAGAATGAATCAAAAGTCCTTTTCATTGAAATGAAGGATGTATTTATAGGACCTCCATATAAGTGATCATGTGTCTGACACATGTCTGAATCATGTGTTTGACATGTGACTTTAGGTGAAATTATAAAAATATCCTTAGCCCATAGTGATGCTCAAATCATTTTGTCCTTCTAACCACCAATTCAAATCTCTCAATCATTTTTCATAATAATTGCCTCCATAAATCTTCTCCATAGGAACTCATAGAGGCCCCTCTCAAGTCTTTATATATAAGGTCTCGATCATTGCTCAACTCGTACTTAATTTTCTTTTCTTTTTTCTTGATTCGGATTTCATGTTACCCGAATTCACAGTTAAAAACTTCAGAAGACCTCGACACGACCCTAATGGTAAAACCCTAGTGCGGTCGAACCTTAGAGGTCAAACCCTAAGTTCATACTTCCTTGGATCTTTTTTCGTTTGTATTTGTTGTTTTTGCTCGATTTTCATCATTTATTTGTGATTCTTGGCACTATAATCAGCTCATCATCGATCTTGTCACAGAGGTTTCAAGCAAAGACCATTTTCAAATTCTCATGAATTTTTTTCCCTTTTCTTGATTTAAAGCTTGTTATTCCGTTCAAGACTTGTCTAACGTGACATTCGAGAATATGAAGAGGTGTGCCCCTAGGAGGCCAACCCCTAGGGTGGTCGAACCCTAAGGTGATTAGGAGTCACCCCGATTTTCTTGTTTTTCTTCCATTCGTTTCCTTGCTTTTATCCTTGTTTCGTCATGATAGTTTTAATCAAGTTCAATTGGATAAGTTGTTGAAGTTTGTTACGAGGTGGGGCCACCTAGGAGTGGCTGAACCCTAGGAGGTTAAAACATTAGGTGTTATTCCCCTCTTTTGTTTATTTATTGTCTATTTTATTTATATTTTTTTTGACTTTTACGTTATTCATTTAATTCTGTAGGTCATATGTTAACCCTAATTTATAATTTGACCCACATTCTCATTTAAGTATATGTGTACGTATTTGATTATTAGAAAGTACGTACTATCAATCAATCAATACACGAATATAACATTAATCCACTTGAGATAAATTAATTTGGTTGGTTATCCCAATAGTAATTTACTCTATTTTGTTTTTTAATATATGTCGTTTTAGAGTTGTGCACAATAATTAAAAAAATGACTGTGTAACATTAAATATAATATTAATTGTCCATAATACCCTTAAATTCTCATAATTACCATATTTATTTTATACTCTCTCTCATCTGTAATATTTTTTTATGATGGGTAATTATATTTTGAAAAGATTGTAGTTAATTATCTTAGATTATATAAAACGACAAATAATTAAGAGAAAATAAAATTATGTAAAACGACATGTATATTAAGAATGGATAGAATAGTCATTAGCTTACAATTTTTAAATTACAAATTACATAGTAATAATATATGTTTATATGCTATGAAAATATGTTATAATTAATTCTCTTGAAATGGGAGTAACTTTAAAATGAAATCAAGACCAATAGTTTTTATGTGAAACTTAAGCGAATCATTTATTTGGAGGAACTACAATACAAAACACCATTCACTCTTCAAAACAACTAATTTCCGTAGGAAGGTTAATATGTGCATGACTTCTCTCCATCCCCTTTAGAGCTCTTATTTATTCTCTTTATAAATTTAAATCATTCAACCAATACAAGTGTATAACACAAGAAGAGATCCACATCTAAATTAATTTGGTCGATCATTATTTTAAGGGTACGTAATTTAGTTATTAATTTATCTTCATTGTATTTAGAAAGATCATTATTCCAAAACATGTAATCTACCCGAAACAACTCACACATATAATTCACACACAAAAAAATATTAAAACTTTGATACATTATGTACCTAAAATCAATAGTCAACAAATTTTCTAAACATTCTTAGATATATTCACAAATTAAATACAATTTATGTATTAAATGACAATATATAGATTATTATTACTCTTCACTCATTAAAAACTATTTAAACAACCCTCTAAATCTCAAAAAAAAATCACAAAAAGAACAAAGCTCTTTTGATCGAAGCGAGTATTTATTGCAAAAGAAGCGACAAAAAGAAGAGAAAAAAGATTAGTATAATTTAGAACGAGCAAAATATAACTTATTACAAATATTTAATAATATGTCTTCATTTTCATATTACAAATCTGAAAAAGAGTGTTCTGGTCTAACCTAAATGAAAAATCATTATCATTAGTGATGATAGTAGCAATGATATCAATGAAGCAGAAGGTAATTGACAAGGTTCATTCTTTCAATTCACTACATTAGTAGCATTACTATATATCGATAAAAATCAATTCTAAATAATTATGTTATCAGCTTATAATAATAGACATTCTAAATAAAAAAGTATAGTTATTAGTGGATTCAAATTTTTCCATTACAATAATGAAACATTCTTATATTAAAATTATATCTTGTCATAAAAATACAATTTTGAAAGCTAGCATTTGCCTTGCATGAGTTACAAACTTGTATTTTTTTTTAATTAGTTATCCATTATAGTAAATTTCAACCTCTCACAAAGGAAACTTGTGAGATTAATTTTTAAATAACTAATTACGAAATTAATTTTATTGTTTTTCCCTTAATTACTGACTTGTTCAGCTCAATACAGCCATGCATCATGCATGCAAACCTGGGCTAGCAAGCCCTCATTTAGCACCCCACTGTTAAATAATATATATTCCTACCTATATATATATATATATATATATATATATATATATATATATACGGAAAGCTTCAAGAGCATAATTCTTAAATAGCATAATGCCTTAAATAGCATAATTTTATCAAAACGACGTAGTTTTGTAAGGACGCGGTGGCATTTTTGTAAATACGCGGTGGCATGGTATTTACAAAAATGCCACCGCGTCCTTACAAAACTACGTCGTTTTGATAAAATTATGTTATTTAAGGCATTATGCTATTTAAGAATTATGCTCTTGAAGTTTCCCGTATATATATATATATATATATATATATGTTACATATCTTGGCGGACATGATATGATTATGCTGTCTGGGTTTATCTGGAGCAAGATCAAATTATGTAAAAATAAAGGAAAAAGAAAAAAAGGGGATGATCATTTATATCATTCTCCATGATCGAGTAAAGCTCAAATGACTGTCCTAAAAGATATATCTTTCTAGCAAATAGAAGCTTGTCGGTCGAGCTCAATCCATAGACATAAATAAGACTGTTTGACAAATTATTTAATGCCACAATGAAAAAAAAATACTTAATTGAAAAAGTGATTATGACAAGTGGAGGGTATCTATGTCCCAAGTTCCAACCTCCAACAATTGTGCAAGTATATCCTCTTCTTTAGATTATCATGTATAACCTATTGTTTATAATGGATATTCCATTACTTGATACTATAATATATATATTTACATGGGCTATATGTATATACACAGCTGTGTATTACACAATATGTCTATGGTGACAAATTTTTTGGGCTATAGCAACGGTAAACTGTCGCTATAGCCCAGAATAGCTATGACGACGGGTGAAACCGTCGTTATAGCCCAAAAAATCGTCGTCATAGCCTACTGTGTAATACACAGCTGTGTACATACATTTTTCCCTATATATATATATATATATATATATATATATATATATATATATATATATATATATTGTACATAAAAAACAAGGTGAAGTTTGTTTTCTTTATAAGATAAAGCTATTCTTTCCATATCCATACATACCACTTTTCTTAAAATCAGACAAGACCTTGGATAAAAAGCTTACAATATGTGCTCGCAATGCTACAAAAAGGAAAAGTAAAACGGAATGCGTTTAAATTCGAAAAAATATAATGGATGATATAATAATGCATATAATATAAGTTACTTGAAATAAATTATACAAAAAAAAGAAGAAGAGGAAAAGCTCCATTTAGGCTTCTGCATTATTATTTCTTACCACTAATATACAGATAAAAGAGTAATTAATGACCAAAGTAAAATATAAAAAAACCCTTAATTAATGACCAAAAATAAAATAAAAAAGAGACATGAAAGGGATTTGTCTGCTTGGTTCTAATAATCAAAATTTAATTTGGGAAAATATAAGTTATATGGTCAAGTACTTGATTAACTGGACTAGAAAGATCAAAATTGATGATCAATTACTTGGTATATAATATATAGAAAGATGTCAAGAAATTGCAACTTTACAGCCTATATATGTAGCCGTCTTTAATTGAAGAGATGCAACTTTTCTTTTGTTTTGGGTTTTTTGTTGCAGAAGAATAACTTGCTTAACGTCTAGTTAATTAGGCATTGTAAAGTTTACTATCAAATAAGTCAACTTGTCATATATATATATATATATATATATATATATATATATATATATATATATATATATATATATGTAAATATGGTAGAATAGTAAGAGTCCAAAGAGACATCAAAAGAGGTATGTCTGCTTAATTACTTGCGGTGAAATTAATTTATCCACTTGTGCTACTTTTAATCTTGAGATATATATAGTAGTTTTTCAAAAAGCCTTTGGAAAATTTTCAAGCGATTTTATCCATTTTTGTGCTTGAGGGAGTAGTCTGTAGGCCAGTAACAAAGCCAAACTTGCAAATTGCAAATAACTGGGGGATTGAGATTCTGAGCATAGTGTTGGGTGACTGGAAAAGTAAAAAATAATTCAATTCAATTCAAACATGGGCCCACCATATCAAGGCCTACTTGTCTAGTGCTTATAAAAGTTTTATTATCATATTCAGGAGGATCAGGACTAAGTTGAAGGATTGATATAATTGACGAAGGAAATAAATTAAAAGAAAGTTTGGGGATATATATATATATATATATATATATATATATATATAGAGAGAGAGAGAGAGAGAGTCCGGATCAGGTCCGGACTCTCGGATTTTAACAAAATCCGGACCTTTTTTTTTTGTTTTTTTTTAAAAACAACTAAAAAAAATTATGGAACTTGAATTTTTACATAATACAGTGTTTTGGGTGTGATTTGGATACGTATAACAAAATATGTCTGTACAGTCTGGGCAGACTGTACAGACATATTTTGTTATACGTATCCAAATCACACCCAAGGGCAGACTGTACAGACATATTTTGTTATACGTATCCAAATCACACCCAAAACACTTTATTATGGAAAAAATTTAGTTCCATAATTTTAATTTTTTTTTTAGTTCTATAAAAAAAAAAATTTGGGTCCGGATTTTGATCAGGTCCGGACTCCCGGACCTGATCCGTGTTCTATATATATATATATATATATATATATATATATATATATTTCTCCGAATAGTTACGTTTAAAATTGAAGAGATGGTAATTAAAGAGAATATATGCGTGTGTACCCTTAAAAGAGGTTTCAAGATTATGCATGCACGTCAAACTCTTATGGCATGACATATACTACATATAGGACCTATACACACACTGACGCGAATATATATTTGTACTAGTACTACTCGCTCCGTCCCAAATTATCTGCTGTTTTAGCAAAAAAAATTTGTCCCACAATATCTGCTTTTTTAAGATTTCAATACATTTTTTCCATTTGTTTTCCAAATTTGCCCCTTTATCTTAATTGTTGATAATCATTACTCTCATTAATGCCTCTCCTCTTTTTTAAACATCCACATTCATGCCCCTCTCTTTCTCTTCAATTAATAATTGTTTCTCTCTATCTCTCTCTTCAATTAATGTGCTGCTTTCTCTCTCTCTCTTCAATGTTTCTCTCTCTCCAATTAATTAGCTGTTTTTTCTTTCTCTTCAATTAATAAAAAAGTCAGAACAAAGGGTATTTTAGTATTTTTATCATACATATTGGTATCTGTGTGAGACTCTAGAACAGCAGATAATTTGGGACGGAGGGAGTATTAATTAACATGGTTAATAGAGACTAGAGAGGGAAAAACAAATTAAATACCTTGTGATTTGAACCTTGTTTGCGCACTTTAATTTAGTAAGTACTCCTAGCTTCTAGTATAAAATTGTATATGATATTTTTTGACAAATTAATTACACAATATGTCAAGCCATTACAAAGTTTTGAACAACGCATAAATTAAAATGAGATATTGATAAAGTGTAAATAATCTTAACTAGGTGGTTAATTTATCTCCTCCTCTTTCCACCATTTAGATATGTTTGATTTATTAAATTTTGTGAATTTAAAATTAAATTTGAAAAATCATAGCATCAAACTTGATTTCACTAAGAGGTTTAATTGATTAAAACCACATGACCTTAATCAGAATAATTTTTATAAAGTCTAATTAAATGATAAAAATGGTTATTTAAAATATTGTATATATGTGTGTGTGTGTGTATATATATATATATATATATATATAAATCAGCACATGAAATCAAACTCATAGCCTTTGGAATATTACTAGAGAACCTCTAGCTAGCTACTACTGATCATATACCACTTCATAGCATGAAATGATTGGAGCACCCATTTAGGTTTTATGTTTCACAAGGGATGCATGGTGTTACTTGTGGGTATATATATATATATATATATATATATATACACACACACACTTTAACAAAGCTTTCAAGTTTTATCCAACTTTTTTTGTGCCTAATTATGGGTGTTATTCCACTTGGCCAAAACAAATTTGCACTCCAGCTGCATGCATTGCATGTTTTATGAATATACAATTTTTTCGTAGCAATTTAATTACTGCTTTATGTTATTCACTTGAAAAATTCTCAGCGCACGGGATATAGATAGAAACAAATTAACTCTTTGGGAAGAACCTACCTTTAATTTTCCATTGATAGTCTTACGTCTGTTCAAACTTTTATTTCTCTTATTACATATAATTAATAACCCATCGCATGCTCACAATATATATATATATATAAATTAAAGGAGCTAGCTAGAGGCAACATAAGAACGTACGTAAGACGTAAAGAATCCCATTTTAGTTGCTCTCATGGTGGCATCACACCCAGCCGTGCATGCGAATACCAAGAGATGAGTTATTTTACTTATTTATACATATATGCAGCGTTTGAATGAAATTTAAGAGGAATAGAATGATTTTAAAGTATTTTAAGTGTATGTTTGGTTGGTGGTAATGGTGGGTGTTGTCATATAATAGTAAAATTATCACATATATCCATTCCATTAGAATGGATTTTATTTTACCTTTTCCACATAGAATAAAAAATCAAAAGAATAGAATGAATTTTCATTTCATTAAAATAATTTATCTTTCAAAATAATCATCAAATACACTATTTTTATTTTATTTATTTATATATTTTATTTCTACAATTCAAACGTAACAATAGATAACAAGTAACACGAGGGTTACGCGATAATAAACTCTCATCATGCAACGTAGAAATAGTTACTAGATAGGTAGAAACATCAAATAAAAATTGGGGTTTATCTGCATGCAATATACTACGTACGTACATCTAGCAGCCACATAGAGGTAGCGTTGAGTAATCCTTTTATATACACAGTCTAACAAATATATATAACACTCCAGTTATTCATCGTAACATATAAAATTTTTAAATGTATATATAAATATTTAAATTGTTATCATTAATACTTTCGATCATAATATTTTAAAGGTGAGCTTGTGGTGAATTAATTAATAAGCCTAAAAATTTGTTACTGAAACAACACATTACGTCTTATTATTGATATTATCACTTGAAAATAAACAAAATTAATATATTTTCAAGAAGATAAGTAATTTCATTAATTTTTATATGTTTATATATATATATATAGGGAAATGATCCGTAGAATACGTTAGCTATTAACCTTGTTTCAACTAACGCTCATTCAACCGTCCAAAATGGGAGTTAATGACTGAGATGAGCGCTTAGCCGCTAGAGGGAGTAGCGGCCAGCAAATTTCTTTTATGCTGGCCGCTACTCCCTCTAGCGGCCAGTCAAAACACAGTCTTTTTGACTGGCCACTAGAGGGAGTAGCAGCCAACATAAAAGAATTTGGCTTAATTACTGATTATCTTAATTATTCTCGTACATATATACTACTTATTAATCATTAAAATAAAATAATAAATAATTATAAGGATAATCAGTAATTATCTTTGAGTAGTGATTATAATTATAAGGAAATAATTATAAGGATAATTATAAGGATAATCACTATATATTATAAGGAAATAGTGATTGAGTTTATATATTTGAGTAGGAATATAATATAAATTCAATCACTATTTTTTATTCATAATTAAAAATCATAAGATGATAATCAGTAATTATTCTTATACATACTTATTTTATTAATAAGTATAGAAAATATATAAAGATAATTACTGATTATCCTTATAATTATTTATTATTTTATTTTAATGATTAATAAGTAGTATATATGTACGAGAATAATTAGGATAATCAGTAATTAAGTCAAATTTTTTTATGTTGGCCGCTACTCCCTCTAGCGGCCAGCATAAAAGAAATTTGCTAACGGCTAGGCGCTCATCTCAGCCATTAACTCTAATTTTTGACGGCTGGATGAACGTTAATTTTTTGGATGGCTGAATTAGCGTTAGTTGAAACATGGTTAATAGCTAACGTATTCTACGGATCAATTCTCATATATATATATATATATATATATATATATATATATATATATATATTTGAATATGCTGACGTTGAGGTTAATTAGGTTTATGTGTTGGTATTGCTTGCTGGGGCATGCATATATATATATATAGATATAGATATAGATATAGGTGATGGAATTAGATGTCCCATTAATTCCATATTCTTTTCAATCATTAACTCATCAAGATTCGTTAATGTCGTCTGGCCGGGACGGAAAGTTGATAGATAGATAGAGAGATCGAGACGTCTTTTTTTTTAACATTTTGAGAATCTCTGTCTTTGTAATTCAATTCTGACGATAATGTTGAATCATCTGGGCCTGGCTACAGGGATATGATGACGTTATTGCCAACACAACTTGTATACAACTGTTGACACTTGAGCCCATTGGTATTTTTGGTGATTTTGTGTCACATTTTTATTTATATAATTTTAATTATATAATTATTTTTATCTTTTTATTTATTTTTTTAAAATTTTATATAAAAAAAAGTAACTTACATTACACACAGTTAGGACTGTGCACCATTTCCGATTTTTCAGATCGGACCGAATCAATCGGTTCGGTATAAAAAGAACCAAATTTTTATTATTTTTATTATTAATAAATAATTAATAATAATAACAAAATAATTATTATAATAATAATAATCATAATAATATAAAATAATAATTATATTAATTTTTGATAAAAACTGTACCGAACCGTAAATCGATACCGGTATCGATATTGAAATTTGGCTAATTTCTTCGGTTCGGTTACACGCAGTACATATGATCAGGTATTAGCGGAGACGGAACCAGGGGTGGTTCAGGCTGCGTAAGGCTATATATGTACTCATCTCTGAACATAAGATGTGGGTCAAAGGCATGAGTCAATGGAGAGGGACGAGGTGACTCGGATGAAGTGGGGAGAGTGGCAGCCATGGATGCAGGCGAACAAATGGACGGAGCTCGAGTTGGTTATTTAAGACCTACGAGAATGTTCAACCCACAAAAGGAGTTAGGAGCGGAGAGAGGGTTGTCGACAGGAATGTGATGAGTGACATGAGTCATCTTATTTTATAGATATATTTGTAAAATAATATTTTTTAGGAATTATTTTATATTCTCAAATATAAGTCTAAAAATTTTCTGCCTCCATGCACCACTGGGTATTAAGTGGTATATATAATAACGGGGGTGGGATCAGGGATGGGTCATCTCATCTCATTTTCACTCACAACGTTCAATTTAATCTTGGGCTCTCTTTTTGAGTTAATGAGATTATATATGAGTCTTAAATTATACTCGCCTATTCTAAGTAAAAAGTATTATGAATAAAATATATAAACACCGATTTTTCAATAATAAAATTTAATGTTTGAAACTTTATTATTTAAAAATCATCCATCCTTTGTATTTTATAAAAAGGGAGGGGACTGTTTTTGTAAATAAAGGAGTATTTATTTGGATCCAGTATCCATCTGATACTCAATATTTTGATCTGAGAATAGAAGAATAGTATAAATGTGATGAATTCTCATGGATGCTTGTTATATTAATTAATGTTATTGTCATGTCATGGAAAAGCATGCTACATTATCAAAGACTAAACCTAATAATATTGAACAAGTTGGTTGTTTACAGATGGTCCTGTAACCTTTTCTTTAAGCAATTTACTAAGTAGTAGTATTCCTGGGTTGGCTTGGGTTGTTTACACACATGCAGATTGACATGAAAAAACAAACCAGATTTCTTTATTTTTACTACTACTATTTATACATTATTCTTCCTCAAATTTTCAATTCTGAAAGCTGGAGAATATAATTTCCGGAGTCTCTCTAATAGAGATCTTTCTATATGGGTAAATAAGTAATTAACCATATATGTTACTTAAAATATATGTCTAAATTATAGAAAACCCTAATAAACTGCACAACTAGTCCACACGAACACTGACTAAATTCTACATCACACCACTACTCCAAAGTAACTGGGCTTTTTTACCCCCTCATTAGATACAAGAGTAAATCTCATTACCCATAGCACACCCTGAATTGTATTCACAAGTTGTATTAAAACAAGGATTTAGCACTAGCAGTTAAAAATTTCTGGCGTAAACCCATTTATGCCTAACATGAGCCTTGAATTGTATTCATAGGTTCTATTAAAGCAAGGAATTAGCACACTAGCAGTTCTAAATATCTGACGTAAACCCATTTATGCCTCTCAAGAGTTGAAAGCTCGTTGATCTGATCACCAAGGTATAAGGATACCTTATTGGTCTTGGGCAGCATGTTCTTCCAGGATAACCTAGAATCAAGGACAAAGTATTTCTTGCCAAAGTTAGTCCAACATTTGTTTTTCCAGCCAAAATAAAGCAGTTGGTTAAACATGCCAAATTTCACCAAACCACAAAAGTTGTATTTGCTAGCATCAACATATAATGCTCTGGCGAATTGTGGAGTGGGAAACTTGTATATATGGTTAATTATGTTAGACACGATTGAGGTGCCAATTGCAAGGGAATCCTACATATGCAACTTTGGAGAACAAGTAGTCAGTAATTCAGTTCAACTTTTGGAATCTAAAGGGAGGACCTTTTATATTTACAATTACTCTATCAACTACAAAGGGTATACACAATGGTATAGCTCTCAAATCACGTTAACAACGTAAGGCACCAAGTCTTCTAACATCCTCAAAAAATGCTTTAAAAATGTCTATATTCCACCCCTACTAAAACACATTATAATGAGAAGAACAACCACTCAGAAGTTCATATTCTATAAATAGAGTTCCAGTAGAATGAGGTACACATCAAAGATATACACAGATGAAAGCTAAGTAGAACAAATGCATGAACTTTCACAAAACACACAAGGCATGATTATCCTAACGTCTGTACTAGCATAACAGATAAGAATCAAAAATTAAGTACATGTCAACCCACTACATGTACGAATAATTGAAATTGTTCTCACAACGTCTTTCCTGGACTTACAAAAGGACTGGAGGTGGTTTTCATCAACTGTGCCAAGTCTGGTGAGTTTGACCCCATATGTCTCCATTCTACGTAAATCTCGTGGAATAGGTGATTGCCAAATGCCATCCCACCAACCAGGGGGAAGAAGTGGTGTTTGAGCACACTGATTCGGTTGACTATGACAACTCAATGGACCAGCAAACCTGTTCCACACATGCCCCCACCCAACTTGATTTCTCAAACCATCTGACAACAGATTACTATGAAAGCTACTCAAGAATGTAAAATTTGAAGCATTTGTGTGGTTCTCACCTGCAAAATCCCAACTAAAACATAAAACTACATGACTAGAAATTGAAATCAATAAAGGTTTCATTGCAGCACTGAGATTTCCAAACGTACCCAGTTGTTGAGCAGCTGCCAGTGCCGCAATAAGCTGTGCATAGGTGGTTCCAACACGTCTCTGAGCCCCTGAGACAACAGTATGTTTAGCACGTGAAGCTAGGAAAAAGTCCACAAATGCAACCCACCTTGGTGCTGGTCCCCAGTCCTTCACTCTAAATCCAATCTCTGACTTCTCAAGTTTTTTCCTACCCGAAAGATTCCCTTTGAACAACTTGTAGTCAAAATGAAGAACCTGGGAAGACCAAGAGCAGAATTTAAACAATACATTCTATGTATAAATGATACCCCTCAAATCCATTTCTAGTTATTTCTTATATGATACAATGCTCCCTCCGTTCCACATGTCATGGTTTTGTGGCACGAATTTTAAAACATTTAAAACCAAAAATTGTAATAGAGGTATCTCTAATTTATTATTTAGCAACTTAAGAGTGCAATTGTAGACAAAGAATATTATATTTTAAATTTATTAATTGCGTATTTTTAAACTCAGAGCCATAAAAACGGTTTTGAACCATGACATTCAAAGTCAAAAGCAGGAAGTACTAAAATATAATTGATCTAAGTGGTTTCTGCATGCCAAAAAGCAATAAAGGAAGAGGGTTAATTAGAATGGGTCAAAGACTCGAAGGACGAATGATCTAAGTATGTAACTACAATGAAAGACAATCTCTATTAAACTATTTGATAGTACCCAAGATGACAAGGTAGCAACATAATATAATAATCACAATCCTTTACCGACAAAATACCTCCGCAAATGCCCGTACTTTTGGCATGATATTATTGATAAGGGAAGGTGTATCTGACACCAAAACCACGCGAGGTCTTGACAAGTGGCGAAAATCACTCACAAGGGCCTCTTTCATGCAATTCAATGCTGCCGTTACTGCTCTAACAGGCCTAAAAGAGAGACCAATAAGTTTGTGTCGAGCGAAACTACAACCATAAGGGCCAGAACACAAATTTGAAACTAAATAATAGAACACAAATGCATAAGCTCGAACTCTGCATTAAAATAAAGATAGAAAGGAATATTTATTACTATATTACTTTTTTTGGGTTCTCTACAGAAAAGTGAAAACAACAATTGTTTAGACCAAGCACCTGCTCATTAGCATGCGCATGTGCAGAGCAAGATGTGGATCAGAACCTCCATTAAGAACCCACTTCACAGCCTCTTCAACATTTTCTGAAGGAGATATGATTACTCTCATCAGCTCTCCAATTAAATTCGGCCGAGATTGAAGATATTCTGTACTCCCATATAAAGCAGAAGCCACACTCCTCATCTGATGATGTACATTTTTCAAGAAAAACTGAGAAGCCACAGCATCTGTTGTACCTTGGAACCTGCCAAGAATATTTCATAATTAATTATGAAACTTTGCAGATGATTTATGGCTAAGCTAAAACAATTTTTCACTTTACCATATGATTGGTTGTTTCCATTTCCTCCAATTGCTGCAAAGGACATTTGTTTCTGTGGGCTTCTCAAAATTATCAATTCTCATAACCAGACGCCTTCTGTACTTTCTCACGCAGTCATTTTTTCTCCATAAGTGCTTCACTTCCTTCAAAGTAAAGGAAAGCTTGGTATAGGATACATAATCATTAAATGGATACTTTCCCCTGAGTAACATTAAATAAGATCAGTTAGAAAATGTATAGAGATGAGTTACAGGACTACAACCTTTCGATTTTCTCCATTTGAAAGGTACAACAAATTATTTTAGCTAAGAAACATGGAAGAACAATGCTACTGGAAATATATACATTGGGCATCTACTTATAATGACATCATAATCTTAAGTCCTACCAAATATAATTCTATTGCAACATAAATCTATTGATGACAAAATTTAAGATATAAAGAAGTACTTAATTAAGTGTCTTGAGTAATAAAGTCTACATAAAAGAAAGTTATAGTGATTATTGGAACTATATCTTTTGTTTCACAAATTTTAGACCAAAAAGATAAGTAATATCACATCAATAGAGGATAGAAAAAAGAAAGGCCTGAGAAAGAACCAATATGCCTGGTTTGCCCAATGATTAGAGAACGGTTCAACATGATACTCAATCCTGCAGCAGTCAATATCTTGTACATTTCATTCCCAAATCCTGCCTCTGATGCTTTCCCCAGTACAAAACCTTGCCTGCAAAACAGCTCCGGAGGCAGCCCACGAACTCTAGAAGCTCCTGATATAAAAGGCAAATGCCTAAATTAATTTAAATCCAGCATGTCTCCAGCTATCATACTCATAGTTAACCCTTTATTATCCTAACAGAAGACCTTTTATAAGCAGTTACTTTCAAGTGTAAAGAATAAACCAGCATGTATGATAAAAACAACAACATAGACTTGGAAACACAGATACACAAGCAATATCAAAACAATGGGGGTAAAATACAATAATACATATGATGGTTCACTAGTTCCATCTTCTGTGTGTGGAGGCCTTTACTATATTAAATACTTGCAAACCCATGAAAATAAATGGGAAACTTGTTAAATCTATATAATCCGATTTCAATAACATATAAACATTATGTTACAAATCACCTACTTGAATCCAATATTGCATATAATCTAGCTTCAAATTATTACAATTTTTAAAGTCGTAATCATAGTTAATCAATACCTTATGTATAAAAGTAGGACAAGAGATAAATCAATTTGACCATCCGAGTTAACTCATCAATTAGAATGAGTTGACTCGAATAATCACCGAGTTAACTCGATTTTAAAAAAAATGCATCGAACCATTTTCTAGAATTGAGACTTTAGACCTTCAATATTCAACCATGCAAAAAACTTTTGAGAATTATAGGTACATGCACATTGTCACTTAAATTAATAGTTACTCTTTAATTGTTCACATAAATACAACGTATATATGTTGCTTTGTATAAATAGCTCTATATTCCCCCCTTTCTTCTTTATCAAATTTTTCAATTACTATTATTTTCTGAATATCCTTTGAACAAGAAAAGTTAGGAAACTTAGGGAGGAAGAGATGTTGTTCAGTAAGTATGTGTGTTTCAACAACTCCAAAGGTAACTACGCTAGTGAAATTATATGTCCTTATCATTTTCAGCTGCTAGATATTTTTATATGAACAATTTATATGTTGTACATTTTCCTTGGCCTAGCCTAGATACTTTGATCAAATATTATTATTTCCAATATAAACAATTGTTAATAAACAAATCCCCGTGCTATGCACGGGCTATTACACTAGTAAGGCCTAATCAAAGGAAGTGAATGTTGTTAGTTGTTATTTTATTAGTTATGAGATACATAATATACACCATATGTACAAATTTTATGTGAAAAAATGTATGAGTTGGGATAAATTTAAGCCGAATTACAATTGCAAAACTTATACCACTAATAATACTAACTGACAGTCAAAAAAAATATACACAGTAAGCCTATCACGACAGATTTCTTGAGTTATAGCCCAAAAAACCTTCGTCACACACATTTTTCCCATATATATATATATATATATATATATATATATATATATATATATATATATATATATATATATCGTGTAATGCGAAATGGTGTTGAATTAAACTTCGAACTCGGAGGCTCTCTTTTCGAGAAACATCGTCGAAAGCAGCAGCAGCTCCTTTCCCCATTTCTTCGACCGTTGCGCAAGTGGACGCCGCCGTTTCATTGATATTTGGCCGTGTTTCCAGTTGAGGATGGGAACTCAGAGAGTCATCCGGGTCGGGGTGAGGTTGATCCGGATGGTCGATGGAGCTGAGGTTGAAGAGTAGCAGAGGCAGAGCAGTGAAAATAATTGCACAGAAAAAGAACAGGATCTTTGGTACGGACCTATTTGAAGGTCCGATAAAACGCTTTCTCACCCAATTCAGATATTTTAGGGTTTTGGATACTGACTAAAGAGAGGGAAGGGACGGTCGGTCGGTCGGTCGGTGAACCAAGAAAAAGGAAAGTTCTAAACAAAAATTTGAGTCCGGGCATACATTGTCTACGTGTATATACGGGGGATAGGGGTAGGAATTAATAACAGTTTTATCTCAATTTATTATATTTTATTGAATACATTTTTACTTTTGTCCTAATTTAACTTCTTAAATATTTGTCGAAAAGTAGTAGTAATCTCGACAACTAATAGTGTTCAGCAATGATTTATAAGTTACTCAAATTATTTTATATTGTTTAAGCGTTTGACAATAACTTAATTTTTGATTTATTTTTTAATTTATAAGTCTTTGTTAATAAGCACTAATTTATAACTTATTTAAAAATAACTTATAAGTTATTTTTAATAAATTGGTTTGACTAAATATAATATCAATTTTGTCTTTCTTCTATTTTATTAAATTATAACTTTATCCTTCCAACCTAGTATCTAATTTATTCTCCAACATAAACAAATAAACATGTAATAAAAAAAATAGTAAGACAAAAATGTCGTCGCCCATATAAATAAATAAATAAATATAATTTGATACACTACAATATAATATATATAGAGAGAGAGAGAGAAATATGAAGGTGCACAGCCGTGTAACTTTTAAAATTACACGGTCTACGATCGTAGAGTAGTCACTCCACGATTTGTGAATTCACTCTACTATCGTGGACTACTCTACAATCGTAGAATGAATTCACTCTACTATCTGTGAACTACTCTACGATCGTAGAATAAAATCACTCTACAATCGTAGACCGTGTAACTTTTTTGTACCTCCATTTTTACCATATATTATATATAAATTAAGACAAATAAACTCGGAGGGAGGGAAGGAGTATAATATAGTAGTAACATATAAACGTACATGTTTTTGTACAAGTAGAATCCTTTATATTAAGAATTTCAAAAAAGACTTGTTGCATGTTGATAGTTTAAATTGATCCATACAAAACTGACAATTCAATCCATATGAAGGTTGTTCTACAAGAGTTCAGTGACGCATATCCAAATGCATTCTAACAACAACAAAAATTTAGTTGGGGAGGACTTGTTTGTTTAAAAGGAAATTAATTATAAATGAAAGATTCAAGAGAAATTAGGTAAGATTTGCCCAATCTGGATGCGGGCATTCATAAACCCAACCAGCTCCACTGTATCGGATACAATGCAACCAAATGCCGCCTTCATATCCATCATATCTGCACAAAAAACAAACAATCCTCAAAGAAAGGAAGCTACCTTAACCTAACCATGCTGAATGAAAATCCCCATTCACCACCTTATCTATACTATACATAAATAATAGGAAGATAAACTGGAAAACAAAGTCATTAATTGATTTAATTTCAACAATACTTGTAATGCGCTACCCCTCTTTTATCAGGAAAGACATTACATATGCTTACACCCCGATTAATAAAATGATATCAACATCATTCATCAGTGTAAAATACAATGTCCTCGAAATACAAAAACCTAAAATACCTAAACCTGATGAAATTTTTACACAAACGGATTTCAGGTTTTAATTGCTGCTCAATCACCTTCCAAAAATGAATTACCAAATTTTGAATCCGTACAACGAAGTAACGTTTCATCATGTGCAAGAGCAACGAATGTGAAATAGCTCATCCATTTGCCAGACCCACATCATCTAAAATACATTCCATGAAGAATTCATTTTTAAAGAGGAAAAAAGAGCATTCCATATATGATACCATGAAATCTTACCCGTTAGGTGCCAAATTTGGACAATTTGTGCACATTGGATCGATGGTGAAATCATTGTTGGAATTATCTACAAATGTGCCACCAGAATCTTCATTTGAACCAGACATGCCCGACCTAAACACTGCTCTATCAGCACTAATCCCATCAGTTGATACATCATCAGCAGATTTAGAGAGGTAAAGCATATCATTGGCTATTGGATGACCAGTATATTGCAGGTGGACGCGTATCTACACAAGGAAGAAGATAATTAAAATCAAAACTGCTTTTGATCAACTACAGTTGAAACAAAAATAGGAATCCGTTGATTCTTAGGCCAAATCACACTAAATACAATGCTAGGCCTTTATTTGTTCATAAAAATTCCTGTAAAATTATTCGAAATGCAATAAAAAATAAAAATATATAATCAAATTCAAATATTGGTCTATCTGTATATTTAGATATCCAGATAATAGCTATAGAAAACAAGCTCCGCTTCAAATCATTATAATCTATAAAAGCATTGCTGAATTATATATTAGGAAAAAACTGTGAAAGTGTTTTAGGTGTGGATATTGAAGATTGGAAGAGTCCATTTCTGGAATGTAAAAATAGAAAAGGAAAATGCAAATATATATATGTATTGTATATAAGTTTGTGTACAGGTGTGTGTATACATGCAATCTTGTTAGAAAATTAATGAAGAAATGACAAAGGAAAAGCAGATATTGAGGGAGGTACAGACATTTTCTTGTTAATGAAAAGCAATTCATAACTTGATAAAAGTGGCAATGGAAACATGTTATTCTTCCTTACTTGATGAGTTCTCCCAGTGATTGGTTGACATGAAACAATACTATGAGTACCATTAGTGCTAATCCTATTAAATTTTGTGCATGCAGCCTTCCCCTTTAGGAGAGTGTTGCCATTGCCACAATCATCAACCACCTGAACAAGTAAAAGATGCTTCTTAATAAATAAAACTGCTTGTTATGCCTTGAGAAACCACAAAACACCTGATTATGGAACATGCAACACAGTTTGGCTACAATAAGGCCGGTACGAAGAAAAATCATTTGCACAAATAATTTTCAAAAAATGTTATAGAATATCTTACATGCCATAGCCATAAAGTGACGAGGATAAAGCATCAAAACTGTGCCATATGATGGGTACTTCTGTATATTATAAGTAAAATACATTCCCCTATGACTACTGTTACTGTGATGCACTTTCCAAAGTGAGCAACAGAGAAACAATTCTAGTTTAGGGTCTATGGGCTACATATTAGATCAAACCAAAAAAGAAAAAGAATAATATTGTAAATGCCTTGAGCTGGCTCACCCGGTCAAGCTCTTGGCTAGAAAAGATATACGTGTGCGTGTGTATTAGCAGAGAGACAGAGAAGAGAGGATATATATTCAGAGATTCACCGGTATGAGCTATGAAGTAGTAGTTGAATTGGGCTGAGAAACAGAGGGTTCAAAGATTCCACATTCTGCGGTTTAACTCACAAGTAAAGAAACACACCGACATTGGTATTCATCTTTTAAACACCATTTTAGACCTAAATTAAAGCCTACTTATCAATGTCTTTTCAGTGGTCTATTCAAAATCTTCTCCCACACCATCACCTAAAATTAAGCATGAGATGCACTACAGTTTCCATTCAATAACATCTTTAAATCCCTTCAATTTCTAGACTAACATAATGATCACTGATATACACAATCAAGAAGATATCCAAAACTAAGTTAATGATATCTCAAGCAACAGAACAAGTTTATGGAAAACCAACATTTCTAAGCAAGATCTGTATGTCAGAAAAGCTAACTGATGTCCAGAAGAAGAATATAGTTATTAGCCATGAAATGACACATGAGGATCAATAATGCTAATAACAAACTAATCTGACGAGAAAACGAGCACTTTGGAATATTCCAAAACAGCACTTTCTGCAGAGTATGTCAATCTCCATTATTGTTGAATCATCTCCTAGTACATATTACATAGCCCTGAATTGGTATTCACCTCACTTAATGTAAATGAACGTTTCCTATTAATTGACAATATTGGAGTTTTCTTTACAACATAAAAATAGAACAATAGATAAACGTCCATAATATGCCATAGGCCACATAATTGCACCAATCATCTAAAAAACCTATAGTTGGGATTAGAAATCTATACCTCCGCTGTGCTTCTCCCTTCTCGAGCATTGTAATTTACATTTGCATTGACAATTTGCTGAGGGAATAGTGAAATAAACACCAAAGGAGAAAATATATTCTTAACTAGGGAAGCAATTTTACAAAACAGCTGCTTATTCGGGATGCAAATTGCATGAATTGTTCAGACTTGAAGAACAGCATACCTCATCCTCAGGAAATACTCCAATGACCTTTGCAATATATTTCTTCTCTACCATCCCTGATTCAATCTGAAACAATAACAGCTTACTATAAGAATTTGAATATACTCTTTTTCTTGAATTGCAGCACAGCCAGAGAAATATATTCTGGCCACCACAAATTAACATGAATAAAGTTGAAGCCAACTGACAAAACCTCAACCTTTTACCCTTTATGAATACCAAGTGCTTCAAATATACAACTTCTACAATTCAAACAGAAAATCCTAAAATTGTGTTGTATTATACTTTGTTACAAGATCCGACAACATATAATACATAGGCCTACAAAAATTAATGTGAATATTCCATCATAACCCAGAGAAATCTAGAAAATGATAGGTCCTACTATCTGATTTTGTTTCAGTAAGAATTATCCATACGAGGATGAATGTCACAGCAGGTAACATCAAGTTCTACTTATTACCTTCTGTTTTGTGGGTTAAAACAACATTTAGTACTACAGATATTGCATTATCAACTGACTATAATTTGTTACAACAAATGAGCCAGCAAAAATAGCTAAGTAGGTAGTCATAATTCTGCAGTGGTTATGGTGGTTGGAATTGGTTGTGCAGACTGATCCAGCAAGGGAAGTTACCAAGACCATCATAGCAGAGGAGATGAAATCGAAGGTGTAACTACTAAAAGCATCTCATGCGGATAAAGTTGAGGTTAAGTGCTGAGTTAAGTATTAAAAGTGGAATTTGAAATTTAACCAAGTATTAAAACACTGAAATAAAATTGTGCCTTCTGGTTCAATAAAAATGAGTGGTAGATGTCAGAATCTGATGATACACGTAGGTGCATAGATATAACAGAATAGAAGTTAGAGATCAAATTTAAAATAAATCATCTCGACTTGTCAGACAATAGAAACACAACACACGATACATATGGCATGCGGATTCTGAAAGCTTGAATTCTTTTAGGCATTCATAACAGAAAACAAATTTAATAATTTTAATCAAAATAAAATATATTATACCACTTCAACAGCAATGAACTTTCTTTTTCCTCATACAAAGAACATACTCTTTAGTTTTTTAGATTTAACACCTTTTTTCCAGGTAACTATATAGGAAAGAAAAAAATAAAAGACTAGAAAAGAATTCTCATACACCCTTTGGCTGAAGTATAAAGTCAATGGCATTGTATATAGACAATAAACTCAAACAAACAAATTCACAATGTAAAATTATATCTATTTACGACATCACTGGAACATGAAATAAGTCAGAGAAAGATGATGAGTTGATCACAGACAGAAGCAAGTAGAATTATATTTCCTTTTCTGTTTTATAGATAAACTGCATAATATTGACAAAGACATCTAATCTAGAATATAATTTAACATACATATGATGCAACATACCACTATAATTCCCAGTTATCATGCTGAAGTTAGCTTTAAGGAACTCACAATCTACCAAATTGGAATTAAAGACAGCAACATAGAACTTACCTGTTGCCTAAAGAGATCAGCCTTGGGAGCACTTCTGGCCAAGATAAGCAGTCCTGAGACCAAGCGATCGAGTCGATGAATAGCTGATATGGTAATGTAACGGAAAAAAACAGGAAATCCATATTTGAAAACTTTACCAGGAGCAGGGAATATATTACAAAGGACACATAACAGAACAGTAGAAATATTGAATGAAATGCCCAAAAAAATGGATACGAAATAGAGGTGCTAAGTCATGCTCTGCCTGAAGAATGCCAACAATAGTGTTCTTACGGTATTGACCACAAGGATGCACCTAGATAAGATTAGAAAAGTGACAAAGTGAATGATGAAAAACACTGAAAATTGGGTGTTGTTTATACAAGGCACACATGCTAGGTTGTTAGGACCTCACAACAAATAGGCAGAAGGAACATTTAATGTTATTACAAATTTCCCACTTCACGCAAGGCATAACATAATCCATAAATGATAAAGTTGAGTAATTATCTTTACACGAGAACTTGTGTGCTAACTTCCACAGAACAATTCCCTTTTTTGAAACTAGTCATGGAAAGCATCACAATCAAAAGCACTTGTGGGTTGGCTTTTCACAAGTCAAGTCAATAGTTGAAACTAATTGTAAGGAACCATTGAGCCTCACATGACAAGACACGATCTTAAAGCAATAAGAGAGGATAAATAATAAAAAGGGAGGGCGAAGGAAATGGAAGAGTATATATGTATTTTACTCGGAGAGGAATTTGATTTTGGAGAACAGTCAATAACACCTCCTAGTTCTACAGCTAAAAATGTGCCCACTCCAGTGGAAATATGTAGTAGAAATGATTGCTCCCAATCTCACAACCTTTTAAACCGAAGCTTTCACAGGCAAAATTTAATATTATTCATGCGAAATTTTCATGTTAACTTTAATGGTGAGTATTTCTTATGGACAAGAAACTCATTCTCAATAATCAAAGAAAGTTCGGTCAGAAAGGAACTTAAGAGAAAGCATATGAAAGATAGACTGATCAGTGATCACTATTCACTGATGTCATGTTGATAACTAATAAAAGGCAGCAGATTGTTTCTTCGTGGCCAAAAAAGGTTCTACAGCTAAAATGTGCCCAGTCCAGTGGAAATATGTAGTAGAAATGATTGCTCCCAATCTCACAACCTTTTAAACCGAAGCTTTCACAGGCAAAATTTAATATTATTCATGCAAAATTTTCATGTAAACTTTAATGGTGAGTATTTCTTATGGACAAGAAACTCATTCTCGATAATCAAAGAAAGTTTGGTCAGAAAGGAACTTAAGAGAAAGCATATGAAAGATAGACTGATCAGTGATCACTATTCACTGATGTCATGTTGATAACTAATAAAAGGCAGCAGATTGTTTCTTCGTGGCCAAAAAAGGTTCTAGATTTTATGAAGACGCGTACAAAGTTCCAATTGAAAATTTGAAGATGAACGACTTTCAATCTCAAATGTGGATACAATTTGCTTTCATGAAGTTATCTTTAACATATATACGTATATGCAATGAAACAAAGGAAAAGATGCATAATTAGAATAAGCTATCTTTTATTCAAACATAAAGGTAACAAGAGGAGTTAAAACAAGAAACTGAAAATACCGATATGACGAACAGAAAATTTTCATGGTGCTAGAAAAGTAGTAGATAAGTACAACAACATATTTCATATATGTTGACTCACTGGGACTGATGCAGGCTTACAAACAGTCACCACATCTGGTTCTTTCTGAAGAATTGAAACATCCCAGGCCATCACTGGTGGTTCATGCCTACATCAATTAATATGAATAACAAGCTTAAAATTCACAGTAGAAAAGTCAAGCAGTATAAAAACATTGTTGCTCTTTAACAAACTGCAAGTGAAACATTGAGAACCACAACCTGTGTAAGAAGTGGCTGATCTTTTGTGATGGCTGAACTATATATGAGATGGGCACAATCTCTCCATCAACCTGTATACGACCAGATTTAACAGCAGAAACCTACAATACACAACACAAGACTTTTAAACTCGGGTAACACTAGAAGAAGATGAAACAAGAGAAAATAAGTACCACATATACAATTAGATGGTCATGCCAGCCAATGTTTCTGCTTCCAAAGCTATTTGAGAGCATCCAATAGTATTGAGTTGCATCCAACATTTGATAAAGCAAATAACATAATCCACATACTTAGAAGTCAATACACAAGCACACACTAGGAGAGGGGAAAAGGAAAATATTACAGTGGAAAGGTAATAACCATACATCTTCCACTGTAATGCAGTGTTGAATTGGTTGCAGGACAATAGTAAAATATGGGGAAAAAATAACAATGTACTTGTCACTTCACACAAATACCCATCTGTCAATACATACATGATGCATTAAATATTGGATTCCTATTCCTTTAATTAACCTTGAAGGATGTCTATCATAAATTTTCCACAAGTTCAGTAACTATGATTCTGTTATGGATATTAATTCATCATCTGCACGGTCTTACAACTACTCACAATACTACTTTAAGAGGGAAAAGAGTGGGAGGGTTCTTGTAAATCAAATAAACACAAATTAAACGACAGATGTGCTCTGTGTAAAGTGTAGATAATCATATATTAACCCAAAATTAAGCAATAGTGATTCCCATATATCAAATTGGTAGAGAAAAATAACTCAATTAGTAATTTGAAGAACTTGAATGAACATCCTATAGCAACCTACATAGTAATCACGAGGTCGCCCTTTAAATTCTTCAGTAAAAAGATCAACAATGGTCTTTCCCGCCCACCTATTTTTAGCCTGTGGTCCGATTCAGTTAGGGTTTTAAATAAATTTACAAATGGGAAAATTTATGTGGTTACTAAACCAATTATAAATATCGGTATACATACATGGGAAATGAACTCAAAGTAATATGGTCTCACATAACGAACACCTGGAAAAAAAAATAGTGCAAGAAGCAATTTTAGTGTTACAGCTTGGAGAAAAAACATGAAGAGGCGGGAAAAGTTTTTATTCAAATTTTGGAATTTGAGTTACTGTGTTTACCGTTGCGGAAGATATAATCGTGGCGCTCCGGTGGGTTCGCAGGGGTTTGCCATACGATCTCCATATCTTCTCTCCTCCGCTTCATCCTCTTTTTCAGATACAACGGTGTCTAATGTAACTTACTGTACGTCTGTTTACTGCTACTACGCGTGTTATTCCATATTTGTTTGGCCCTATTGGGCCGTCAGCCCAGACCCTTGGGGTTGGGTCTTTTTTAAGTACTCCCTCAGTTTTAAATCATATGACATTATTAACTTTTAAAAATTATTTTAAGACATTTTTAAACTGAAATGACTTATTAAAAATTATAAATAATAAAATTTATTATAAATAATATTTTTTAAATAGCTTACAATATATATTATTTTATTGATTAAAATTAAAAGAATATATCAATTTTGAATTTAAAATTTTACTATTAAATTGATATTAAAAAACAATAATCATCAAAAAATATGGAACGGATAAAGTATTATTCTATTGGAGAGGCTTGCAGTTTGACATCTTAGAATTCCTTCCTATCAACCATAAACAGTACTTCTTTCGTTACAAAATACAAATTATAAGATTATTATTAATTTTCTTAAATTTAATTTAAAATATTTTCAAATTTAAAATTGACATGATTTGTTTAAATTTTTAAAATAATAAATCTTACAACTAGTAGTATTTTTTAAGTAGTTTATGATGTTCATAATACATGTATTGATATAAACTAAATGAATTCATCTCAATTTTGAGCTTGAAAATGTTTGAAATTAACTTTTCAAAAGCCAATATTAATCTTATAACTTGAGACAGATGGTAAATAGATGAAAGCAATCAAAAAAAAGGAAAAAAGAAAAATAAATGTGATTTATAGTTGGTTTAGTAATAAAAGAGCAAAATGTCTATAACGTCATTAATAAAAATGATATAAAAATATTATTGATAAATTAATATATATAGTCAAGCTTGATTATAACAAACCACATATCCATCTTTCCCAAAAACTGATAAGATATTCGTTATAATTCAGTATATATGTTTCAGTGCTTACCCTGACCTCATGAAAACTATAAGATAAAAATTATCGTTGGGCCAAGCTCTATACTCAAATTTGTGAAAGTTTGAGATACAACTGATAATGGATTAGACAGTGGAGTAACTACATAAACAATTATAGAGCTAATTATATTGAATATATTTCACATTTATTAGAGAGATTTATGAAAATATTAAGTTTTACTTGTAAATCTAACATCCTCGTAAATAATGGAAAAAATTAAGGCAAACGTAAAGCATTTTCGAAAAAAGATGACAAGACATTCATATATTCCATACAAACAAGGAATTGTATCTGTTCACAGCTTCCATCTCTCATCGAACCAAATACTACTACTCTATTTATAGTGAATCGCTTTTGTTCTATTTATGTAGTAATAGTAATGGGGTGACTATATGATCCATATCAAATATGATTTACAAAGCTGCCTACCTCCTCTTCCCTCATCATCTGCAGAAAATATAACCCAATTAAAAAAGTTGTATAGTTCAACATCATTTACAGTGTAGTGGAAGTACTATAAGCAACACCAAATATAAAAGGTACAAGTAAACAGTAGCTAGCTGTAGCGAAATTGCACGATCCATACCGTATCAATTCATCAGCAATGTAATGCACACTTGTGTAGATTGGCCCAATTAGCATGTTGAATTACCTCCTTACCTAAAAGGTTAACTTATTAGGTTGAGGCTTCACCATATTTATTAACTCATATATATATTGATGTGATAAAAATATGTAACTGCAAGTGCACAGTGTCTAATTGAAGAACTGGCAAGTACAGGTCGAACCCACAGGGACTAGATTAATTCTTTAATATATCCTTAATTAATATTTTAGGCAAATTAGAAATAAAAATAGTGGAGAAGATTTTTTAACTAAATTATGCAAACTATTAATTAATAATGAAAACTATTAATTAGAAAAGATACATAGGAATTAGAATCCACTAATTAATAAACATAACATATAATTCAATCTCTTCTATTTTTATAACTCAAATTATGATTTTGATCTCTCTTCCCTTTAATTTAGTAATTTATAATTAACGTGGGCAAGCATAGACTATGAAAATTTAAGGATTAACTATAACCCATCAAAACTTCTTTGAGCAAGCATGGATTATGAAAAACTCATATCTTAACAATAATCTATCAAAACCTCTTAATTAATTTAAAATCACATAAGAACTATAAAACGAAGGTATTTCAATAACGAAACATGAAGGTGAAATCAATTAAACATAAAAGCATAAATAATAGAAGAGATAAAAAATATTATTACGAATAATTATTTAATTTCATCTTCATCCTAGATTAAAGAAATTAACTAGACATAAAAATAAATAAATTAACTAAAATAAAGAAGAAGTAGAAGATTGAAAATAAATAAGAAAACTCCCTTTATTCACGATCCTCCAACAAGCGTACAAGAAACATAATTTAATTTACTCCTACTCCTAACCTAAAGTAATACAATACTTAATTAATTCTCTCTAAAACAAGAGGCCTATTTATAGGGAAAATAACTTTGAACCCTAATTTAGATTCATTGAACTTGGACACTTTGATCATTCCCTTTCCATGTAGAATTCAACTTCCTAGTAGCAATCAACTTCAAAAAGATTTTCTAGATAGACTTTTCTTTCTCTTGTTGGATTTGAATTGCATTAAGATTGTTCCACCTCTTTCCTTCTCCTTGTAGGATTCTTCTTGGACATTCCTTATATGAATAAGAGCATTAAATATTGCTTGATCACCAAGATTTTGACTTTATTGCAATAAATATTAAATCCTACAAAATAAAATAAAACATATTAATTTAATAAACTAATATAATTAAAAGGACAAAATTAGGGATAATTAAATATATGAATTACGTTTCTATCAAATACCCCCATACTTAGCTTTTGCTCGTCCTCGAGTAAAATAAAAAAATAAAAATAAAACAAAAATTACAATACCCCATTTTCGTAGGAAACACGATTGCACTTAGCATGTGCAACAAGCCTTTAAACCCCAAGGTTACCCCAAGTGGACAAGTTGTGTCTCGTGAGGGTTTGCAGTGAATATACCCACAAAATTTAAAAATATTTTTGGGTTCAACAAATTATGAAATTGAAAGAAAACTTCTAAATATTTATGGGCATTATACATAAGCAAGATTAAATTCAAAATCACACTTTCACCTTATCAAAAATACTCGATCTTCATTTTAGACACCATCCTTCATTAAATCAATTTCATGTAATGCATGCATGTGTATGTGATGTAATTCTTAGTAGGGATTTTTATCATGAAAATCAAGCAAACTTTTTTTTCTTTTTCTTTCTTTTTTTTCCTTCTTTTTCTCCATTTTTTTTTATTCTTGACTTGTGCAATGTCTCATTTTCTTAG
This sequence comes from Panax japonicus, assembly GCA_020205505.1. NCBI lineage: Eukaryota > Viridiplantae > Streptophyta > Magnoliopsida > Apiales > Araliaceae > Panax > Panax japonicus. Next base: position 71,891,205 of record CM035098.1, on the reverse strand, counting down.
GCTTTTCAGAGTTACCCATGTAGAGCGAGCATTGGACCAATGACTCCCAAACCAGATGGCTTTAGGGCACTAGGTGTAGAGACACCCCTAAGGATTTACTAACTCGAGTAACAAAGGCCACAAAATTAGACTAGTCAAGCTGCTTTTATCCATCATACTTTTCAGCGTGAATATCGATGCTTCCCAAGGCTTGGATACCCAGTTATTTCGTTTAATGGACATTGAAACAGTTATTTATTTATTTTTATTTTTTTTCAAATTTTTTTCAACTTTTTTTTTTTTTTTTTTTTTGAAATTACTCGAATCATGGTTTATACCCCACAACTAAGAATTAGTGCAAACGTGAAGTGCAAAAATACTTGTGAAATCAATTTTAAATCCAGATGGTGTTTTGAACTAAGATTTCGTATCTTATCAAAAATTCAAGAGTTCTAAATCTTTCAATCTCACTCATGCGTTTTGCTCCACCAACACTTATTAGAATTAATTCAATTCATAAAAAGTCAAACAATTTTTTTTAATTTTTAAAAATTTTTTTTTTGTTTTTTTTTCGTAAAAAGAAAAAAATCTAATACAAACAAACTCCCCCATACCTAAATCATGCATTGTCCTCAATGTATGCAAATGAAGAAAAGAGAAAAAAAATATGAAAGAATTGTACCTTGTATGCGGGGCATTTGTTCTGCAAGAAGATGTGGTGAGAAAGAAAACAAATGTACATATCTACAAATTTTATAAATCCTAAAAATTATGTGACTAAAAATGAATGTTACAAATGGATAAGTGAGTGTGAACTTTTCATTATTTTCAGGAGGTCTAGGAAATTGAAAATAGTCAGAATTTTATCACAGTTATGCTTCAAGGTTACCTCAAGAAAACTTTCATTAACATGTTCAAATGATGGAAGAGTTGGTTCAAATACATATTCTAGTTTAGTTGACTTATTTGTAGTGGATCTCAACAGCTCATTGACCTTATCTAAATATTCAGATTCATTCCAATTTTGGTCAAGGTGATTTAAGAAAAAATCAATTGGATCTTTTTTAATCAAGAGTCTATTTTCAATTATTTCTTGGGTCATTGACAACTCTTGGATCATGTTTACTTTAATGGGTTGGTCCAAGAAATCACTAGGTGGTTTTTTAGGAATAAGTCTTTCAGGGTATGGAGCTTTAGGCTTATAAACTTTTTCAACCGACTCATCAAATGCAACATGATCAATTTTAGGCATAGACTCATAATTTGTAGACTCCTCAAATACACTTGACTCAAATTGTGTAGAATTGAATATAAAATTTCTATTTTCCTCATCATTTCCACAACCATCAAGATTTTCAAAATTAACCTCAGAGTTACTAGAAAATTCACCCACCTCTTGTTCATTTATTATGGTGGCTAATCGACTCATTTGAATTTCTAAGCGAGAAATGGCTTGGGTAGTGCTTTGCATGAAATTATTGAAATTATTATGAGATTTCATTAAAATTTCTATGCTCTTCTCTAAAACGTTAAGTCTCTTCTCACTTTCATTTGATAATTCTTGTGGATATTGAGGTTCTGGATCCGAATATGGATATAAACATGAAAATGGATAAGAATTTTCATAAGTTGAAAAAAATTGATTTACTTGGTGCGGATTAAAATTTTCATAGGGTTCTTGATTCCATGCAAAACTAGGATGATTCCTCCAACCAGGATTATAAGTGGGTGCAAATGGGTCATTCCTAGGTCGTTGAAACATTGCATTGACTTGTTCATATTCTTCAAATTGGGTTATGACTCTAGGACATTCCTCAATCGCATGGCTTGGTGAATTACACTTTAGACATAAAGGTGTAGGTGTTGAGACTTGATTCACGTGTGATCCCCTAGTTTCTAAATCTTCAAGTCTTTTAAGTACACCAGCCAACTTAACTTCTGTAGCAATTGAATTGTCAATTGTATGAACACCCCTAGATGAACTAGGTTTATCGGTCTCTCGGGTGGTTTCCCATTGCATGGTTTTTTCTGCTAAGTTTTCTAAAAACTCCCAAGCTTTTTCCTCATCATTATTCAAAAAATCCCCTTGACACATTGACTCTAACATTGTTTTAGTGGGATAGTCTAAACCTTCGTAAGCTATTTGACACAATCTCCATTTCTCAATTCCGTGGTGTGGGCATTGGGATAACAAATTTTTAAATCTATCAAAATATTTCCAAAAGGACTCTTTTTCAAGTTGGCAAAATTGATGAATTGCAGTCCGAATTTTAGCAGTTTTATGATTTGAAAAATATTTTTTTAGAAATGTAACAACAAATCCCTCCCAGGTTGATATGGAATTATTTGGTAGGCTATATAACCATTTTTTTGCATTATCTTTTAAAGCAAATGTTATAAATCTTAGCCTAATTGAGTCATCGGACAGTTGTTGAATTTTCATTAAGGCACAAACTTCCTCAAATTCCTGAATAAATAAATATGCATCTTCTATCCCCGTAAACTTAGGTAACATATTTATAAAATGTGGCTTAAGTTCAAAATTATTACCAGTTACCGGTGGTAGACTAATACATGAAGGTTGGGCAGAGCGGGAAGGATAACATCGATCTCTTAAAGAAACAGTTTGGGCACCCTCCATTTTTGTTAAAGTGAGATCTTTTAAAGTGAAATCCGAAAAATTAAGTTTTCTCACTAATCGTGATGTTTCGTCCCTAATCCACACTTTTTGCATACACTACTCAACAAATAAGCAGATAAGCACAAAAAAAGAAAATAAAAAAAATTAAAATTTTTTTTAAAAAAAAAAAAATTTACTTCTAAGGTTAACCTAAATAAAATCTAGACAGCTCCTAACTGTTCCAAGTTACACCGCAAGGTCCACCAAATTCGAAATTAATCACACCACTAGCCAGGTAAGTGTAAGAAAGGTGGGAGTCTCTCCGTAGAAACGGTGACTAATTGAATAACCACACAATCTTTAGGCGTATACCTTTTGAACCACTTGCCTAGACACCAGTAGTTTGATTAATTTAAAATTCAGACTCCTCTTGGAGTTTCTTGTCCTAATTGAGCTCGAGAGTCCTAGGGGTCAACGTCTACTTGATTTTATTAGGTCATGGTCATGCACAATGTAAATTGGGTTGTTTGTGGGCCAAGGAAGGGTGATGAAATCCCCACCTTATCTTGTTACAGGTTGTGCCCTTAATGTTAGATTAAAGATGAAAATGCACAAATACAAAAAAAACTATAAACAAATAAAATGTCCTAAAACTATGTGAATTACGAAAGAAGGAGAAATTTTGACGTACCTCAATCCTCCAGCAATCACCACAGTTTATATTTGACAAAAAATAAAAAATAAAAAATAAAACCTAACAGGATGTGCTCTACGTGAGTGAATGCATGAATGCGACAAATAAAAAATATATATATAAAAAAACTAAACTACTATTTTTTTTATTTTTTTTATTTCAAAAAAAAATATGGAGATACGAAGTACCGAAGAAAGCACAGCAACAAAATCTTTATCTTTTCGCTTCTTCGACCAGCTTCAATAATCCTGAAAAAAAAATGAGTTAAAACTAATTTGAATAAATAAAAATTAAAGAATAAATAAAAATTAATTCTAGTCCCCGGCAACGGCGCCAAAAACTTGATGTGATAAAAATATGTAACTGCAAGTGCACAGTGTCTAATTGAAGAACTGGCAAGTACAGGTCGAACCCACAGGGACTAGATTAATTCTTTAATATATCCTTAATTAATATTTTAGGCAAATTAGAAATAAAAATAGTGGAGAAGATTTTTTAACTAAATTATGCAAACTATTAATTAATAATGAAAACTATTAATTAGAAAAGATACATAGGAATTAGAATCCACTAATTAATAAACATAACATATAATTCAATCTCTTCTATTTTTATAACTCAAATTATGATTTTGATCTCTCTTCCCTTTAATTTAGTAATTTATAATTAACGTGGGCAAGCATAGACTATGAAAATTTAAGGATTAACTATAACCCATCAAAACTTCTTTGAGCAAGCATGGATTATGAAAAACTCATATCTTAACAATAATCTATCAAAACCTCTTAATTAATTTAAAATCACATAAGAACTATAAAACGAAGGTATTTCAATAACGAAACATGAAGGTGAAATCAATTAAACATAAAAGCATAAATAATAGAAGAGATAAAAAATATTATTACGAATAATTATTTAATTTCATCTTCATCCTAGATTAAAGAAATTAACTAGACATAAAAATAAATAAATTAACTAAAATAAAGAAGAAGTAGAAGATTGAAAATAAATAAGAAAACTCCCTTTATTCACGATCCTCCAACAAGCGTACAAGAAACATAATTTAATTTACTCCTACTCCTAACCTAAAGTAATACAATACTTAATTAATTCTCTCTAAAACAAGAGGCCTATTTATAGGGAAAATAACTTTGAACCCTAATTTAGATTCATTGAACTTGGACACTTTGATCATTCCCTTTTCATGTAGAATTCAACTTCCTAGTAGCAATCAACTTCAAAAAAAATTTCTAGATAGACTTTTCTTTCTCTTGTTGGATTTGAATTGCATTAAGATTGTTCCACCTCTTTCCTTCTCCTTGTAGGATTCTTCTTGGACATTCCTTATATGAATAAGAGCATTAAATATTGCTTGATCACCAAGATTTTGACTTTATTGCAATAAATATTAAATCCTACAAAATAAAATAAAACATATTAATTTAATAAACTAATATAATTAAAAGGACAAAATTAGGGATAATTAAATATATGAATTACGTTTCTATCATATATATATATATATATAGAACATTTCACTTGAATAAGTATCGTACCTCGTTGGGGCTCCACCATACTTATTAACCCATCTGGCCCAATAAACATGGTGGATCATATTTTAACTAAAAGGTTGAGACTCAACCATACTTGTTAACTCATCTATACACTTGAATTTATTTAATGTGTGGAATTCATGTGAAATATCCAACAATAGCAAGCAACATTCATACAAAGCAAAGCAAGCAAAGGCAGAGAGAGTTAGGCACGTTAAGATATGTTACATTTGATTTATATGAGTGCGTGTTGCTGTTTTGTTTGTGGTACTATTATATAGTATATTTCTGTATTGAGTGATGATCAACAGATAATTTTGGAGACTGAGAGCGAGTAACTGAAAGTGTTTGCGTATTGAAAGGAGAGGGTGCGGCCATTGACGAGGTGTTTTCCGGCGTTAACCAGGCAGTCATCGTAATGTAGCCGCTTGAATATGTGTGGGTTAATGAGTCTAGCAGAGGTGAACCAGCTGCAACTGAGGTGAATCCTGGCGATGTCACAGCCAGTGACGCAGACGTTTATGATCTCGACGGTGTAGGTGGCCAGGTGGGTATACCTCGGAAGTGGAGCTGTGGGACCCTGGCCTGGTTGATCATTATGGGGGTGTTTGATAAAAATTGAATGAATCTGAATGAAAAAAATTATTTGATAATTGACATGTCTGAAACATCTGAATTACAAAATTTTATTATTTTACCCTTTTGAAAAAATTCAAAATTGTTGTAAATGTATTTAATATTACTTAATATAATAGTTAATATTTTTTTAATTTTTTTTACTTCATTCAACTGCTCATTCAGCCATTCAGCTCAAAAAATTTGACTTAATCATTCAGCTCATCCATCTTACCGATTCAGACCAAAATAAACGCACTGACCAATTCAGTCAATTCAGATTCAGCTTCATTCAACTCTAAACAAACAGCCCCTGTATCTACTTTTGAACATTAATTTATCTCCCCATATTCGGTTCGGATCCGCTCCCGCGGCTGCTTAAAGTACAGGCTTATAAAAAAAAAGCGTTTACATAATGAAATCAGATGGCACATACAATACGAGTCCCTTGGGCAAAGTAAACTTAACAATGAAGAAGATACACAATTAGCCAACTATAGGCATATATATACATGACAGCAAACAAGACACAACAGTATTAAAGGATACAGTATAATATCCTAGTGAAAAGTAATCCTTGGTCTATTCTCTGAGCAAACTATTCTTAGCATTATATAATTACAATAGATGGTGGTCATCTAATGCAAACAATCACTACAAAATCAAATGTCAATTCTTTTCCTGTGAAAAATCAACGAGTATAGAGAACCAAATGCAACACGTAATGACAAAAAAGTTGATCAGAAGATCTCGGCATGCCACGTCAACAATTGGATGCATGAAGCAGTAAGTGACGGTCTAATTTTAAACATCACAAGCAACACCATACAAGAACTAGACAAGCTTCAATCAACAATCAAATAGAAATTGAGAATGTGATTGAAGAGCAACCAATTCAATCCATTTATATAAACCCATCCATGAAAATAATAACAACAAAACAATGGAATTCAAAAAACTCTAACCGCAGTAATAATTAAAGAGCTGAGACCGAGACTAATTAATAAACTAATTAAATGAAGCTGTAGTTTGATCGTGTTGTTCAATTCAATAAAGAAGATAAGAAGTAGACAAAAAGAGTAAGGAAATTATTAAATCACAACACTTTTTGTTATTTTCACAGCGACGGTGAAACCCATCGTTATAGGATCTATAGTGACACTTTTGTCAATTTGCTATTTACATCCCCATTTGGCGGAGATGTCAATTTGTTTTTTTAATCAGACATGATTGCACGCGTCTAAATCCTAGCATCATTGGGACAGGACATGGTTCACAATCCCTAGTCGCCTAGTTTTTAGGCCCTTTAAACATCAATAACTATGGTACAAAAAAGTTAAATAACAATGTTACACAAAAATTAAATAAAATTACAAAGCATATAGTTTTATTGGATGAATACCCAAATGCCTACAAAAAGGACCATAAAATTGCAAAAAATCAGAGATCAACCGTTTAAAGTTGTCGTAAAACCTTATCAGCTGCAGCTATTGTCCGTTGAATATCTTCAGAAGTGTGTGCTAAGCTAGTAAAACCAGCCTCGAACTGTGAAGGCGCGAGGTAAACTCCTTCCTCCAGCATCCCTCTGTGAAACCTTCCAAACTTGTCCGAGTCACTCTTCTTAGCATCCTCAAAGTTATACACAGGCCCTTCTGTAAAGAAAAAGCCAAACATCCCGCTTATATACCCACCGCACATTGCATGCCCAGCATTCTTTCCGGCATCCAAAATGCCCTGAATAAGTTCACTTGTGATTTTATTTAAGTAGTCATAGGTCCCTGGCTCCTTCAACCGCTTAAGAGTGTGGATTCCTGCTGTCATCGCCAATGGGTTACCACTAAGTGTCCCAGCTTGGTACATTGGTCCTGCAGGTGCCACCATCTCCATAATCTCCCTCCTTCCTCCATACGCACCAACTGGCAGGCCACCACCTATGATCTTCCCGAGTGTTGTCAAGTCAGGAATTAATCCAAAATATTCTTGAGCTCCACCATAAGACAACCGAAACCCAGTCATAACTTCATCAAAGATAAGCAGAGCATCGTTTTCTTTGGTGATCCTACGGAGAGCAGTTTAAGAAATCAGGTGTAGGTGTAATGAAGCCAGAGTTTCCTACGACAGGCTCAAGAATAACTGCAGCAATTTCTCCTTGGTGCGCCTGAAATTGATTCTCCACAGTAGTGATGTCATTGTATGGGGATGTTAGTGTATCAAAGGTAGCAGCACCAGGAACACCAGGGGAGTCTGGGAGTCCCAGAGTAGCAACACCGCTGCCAGCCTTAACAAGAAATGGATCAGCATGCCCATGGTAATTACCCTCAAACTTGATGATTTTCTGTCGGCCAGTGAAAGCACGAGCCAGACGTAGTACTCCCATACATGCTTCTGTGCCTGAATTAACAAACCTAACCATTTCTATACTAGGAACAGCTGAGATGACCATCTCAGCCAATTCATTCTCTAGAAGACATGGAGCACCAAAACTAGTTCCCTTTTTCATTGTTTCAGCCAAAGCTTTGAGAACCTGTATGTAGGTAATATATAAGTTCAGGATATTAGCATTAAAATAATAGCAGAAAACAAATTATTCACATTCCAGTCGAGTGAAGGTTGAACCCATCACTAGAGCACTCTATTTTGAGCATTGGCCAGAAAAATCTGATAACTTTAATTCTCTAATGCATCTGACCCCCCCCCCCCCCCCGGGCTGAACTGAAAACGTTATTGTGCATCATGATTGGTATATTATTTTGACATTTAAGACCAGATTCAAGAACCTACATCCCAGAAGATATGTCAACGGGTCAAGGATAGCATCCGTCCAAAAAGCCCAATGTAATGGCAGGGAGTTTAATATTTGGAATGTTTGTAAAATCTGTAAAAAATCTCCAGATCCAGAGGTTAAAAAATCTTATTTTAAAAAGCACCACCCTTATGTAAACGATCTTTTCAGTGATGACTGAAAAAAATATAGAAAGAATCAGAAAAAGCGGCATAACTGAAATTATTAGCCATGCAATACATAGAATGTGTGTCCTGATATCAAATATTACTGGTGGCTGCACAAATCTGTAGACTTCCAATGCCAAATTCAAAATTGGAAAAAATGAGAAAGAAATGAACCTCATTGTCTGCATGACCAATGATTGCTGGTCCCCACGAACCAACATAGTCAATGTACTCATTCCCATCTATATCCCACATGTGAGAGCCCTTGACTGAATCAATTACAATAGGCTGCCCACCAACTGATTTAAAAGCACGTACAGGAGAATTTACACCTCCAGGCATCAGTTCCTGCCAACAACTGTTACATGAGTAGATAAACTAAACAAAATTTACAACACCTTTAATGAGGAAATAATCAATAACAGATAATGGAAGGTTGAATTTGGCAGATATTGTTTCACTCTATAAACCTAAACAAAAGACCAGACAAATTAGAATCCACACACACATATATTACTCCCTCCATTCTAAAAAAAGAGTCTCATTTACAATACTTGCAGCTATTAAGGATGTAATTTTGTTGCGTATTTACCCCTAAAAGTAACAAGTTACTAGTTTAGCAGTGGTGACATGATAATGAATTTGTGATTGCAAACTTGAGAGAACACCGTGTCATTTTAAACTGCTATCCATAAAAAGAGGACACTTTTGGGACACAAATATTTTGGCAAATGAGACTCTTTTGTGAAATAAAAGGAGTATTATCCAATTTGAAGGTTCAAAATAACTACTTTTTCCATGTCTAACGATCATAAACATGTTTCAGTGGAGTATGCCAGTGAAAAATCAAAACCACAACAGTCAACCATTTAGGTTTACCACCCACTCCCATCCACTTAACTGACTTCTTGCCTTCCTTTAGACTAAAAATAATGATTAGGTTTTTTTTAATGTGTTAATATCAAGTAAAGAGTCATAATAACAAATAAAACCACCAAATCCCTACCTCTCCTTTCTAGTATCTGTTTTCATTATGTATAGTAGCGGTCATTAGTCACTAGATATTCAAAAATAGAAAAAAAATATATAATTATGTAACCAGATCTAGAAAGATTTTTATCTCTGCTCGCTTAGAAAAAAATATATGCAGATCGTATATGCATAATACTCCCTCCATTACAAAATATAAGATTATTATTAACTTTTTGAAGTATTTGACACATTTTGAAACTCAAAATTGACATAGATTCATTTAATTTTAGTCCACACAATGATGAATATTGAAAACTATGGAAAAAGTACTACTAATTATCAGATTTATTGTTTCGTAATCGTTAATGAATGATATCATTTTTTTGGTTTAAAAATATGTCAAATTGACTTTCAAAAGTATCTTACAATTTGGAACATAGGGAGTATTAAAAAAAAGTCTTTTATTTCTTATCTGGAGAGCATATGATTCTTAAAACGTAATTTTATATGTCATAAAGTAACACATTAGCAATTCTTGTTTTGGTACCTTGAGAGAGGAGTATGAAGTTAAAGTAATTAGCCCTAGATATCCTAAGCTCCCAAATCAACAAAAAAAGAAAAAAAAATACATGTTCCATGAGATTTAGGTACTTCTGTAATACCACAAAGGAGTAAGGAACTACTTCTGGCACTCATATCATATAAAAATATGACGCAGCATAATGAAAGTCCCAAATTCTACAGATTAACACACTTTTTCTCATATTTAAAATTTTGACATTGATTAACAGACCGCACTAGTATTTTCTCAATAGGGGTTGATTAAGAGCAAACTTCAAATCGATTTAAATATCAAAAGCAGGGGAGAAAAGAGGAACAGAAAAACAAAAGCATTGAACACAAAGCGTCCTCAATTGACCATGGAACTATAAATACAGGAAAATAGAAAGAGAGAGACCTTGGCGGCGTTGAAAGCTTGTTCAGACTTCTCGAGAGTAAAAATCTTCTTTTTATCGTCGAGTGAGACCGCCATTTTAATCGAAACATGGCGGCTGGAAGAAAAACGAGAAGACGGTGACGATAAATAAGGGCGGTCGGTGAGCTTAGCCGCCGGCCACGATAGCCCAAACTTTGCTACTCCTGCCATCTCTCTAAAAAGCAGTAGCTGAACTTGTTGAAGATAAGAAAGCCAGATGGACCCCCACCTCCTTCTTTATCTTTGATCTTAACTACCTACTGTAGATATAGATGTAGTAAGAGCCCATAGTTTTTTACTCTAAACAAAATACCGTTACACTACAATCTATACACACTTGTGTTATGTACTTATGTAGTCCATTAATTCCATATAAGGTACTCCCTCCTAGGAAAAAAAAAACAATATTATAAAAGTAGTTCTTATTTAATAAAAGTAACATGTCAATCTATTAAATTATTATTGAATTTTTTTAACCATTTTTTATCATTATAACATTATTCATCATTCACTTTATGTGGGAGAAGAAGATATTTTATTTTTTAAATCTCAAAATTTATTTTTATAATCATTATTACAATATCAATAATCAATTAAATCACCGGAACCTAAAATCCTTTTCACTTCCTATTTCTTCTTTTTCACTTCAAACCATTGCTATTCTAATTCCTCTATCCCGCTAATTTTTACTATACTTGTGATTTTAAACACCAAGGTTTGTACCATCGAACTTGTAACCGGATACGTGTTTTTATTATTTTTTTATTTTATACAATATATGCAGTAAATACAAGACCATTTGGAACTTATTGTTAAGGAATAAAACTGAATGAAATAATTTTGAATGTTTAAATAATCTGAATAAAATAAAATTCTAACTGCTGAATGAAAAAAATTATTTATTAATTAACATGTCTAAAATATCTAAATTTTTATTATTTTATCCATATAAAAAAATTCAAAATTGTTATAATATTACTTGATATTATAAAAAAAATTAAATATAAAATACTTCATTCAGCCAAAAAAAATTACACTTGTCATTCAACTCTGACCAATTCAACCATTCATCATTAATCAATTCGGCTCTAAACAAACACCCGCCGCTAAGAAAGAAAGTTTTAAGGAAAACAATATTTGTGAAAATTACATAGTACTAGTAAAAAGATATTCCTAAACTTTGCAAATAGACTCGTTTTTGTGGAAGCAGAGGACAGTCGGGTTTAATCAATCAATCCAAAATAAATAAATATTAGCTTAGCAGCAGCTAAGCAAAAGCTAATATCGATGACAAACATCTTAAAGAAGTAGACAGGCCCGCATGACTACAAATGAACTAAATTCCACCACTAAAATTGTCATTTATGAAACAATTCTTGAAACACAGTTGCATCTATATATACAATCAAAATTTGGAACTGACGGCAGTCGCCTCCGCCATAAGGCAAGTGATGCTTTTCTACGTTAGAAACACCGTCAGACTGACAAATCATGACAACTTGCATCTTTACTGAAGGAGGTTTTAGAAACTAAATATTGTAGATAATCTTACTACTTCTCTTAGAGATTCAAGTAGAAGAATTCATCTTCTCCAATAGCCTCACCTTATCAAGCAACTCTTGGATGTTATTTGATGCGTCCTACAAAAGGAAACATGAAAAGTAATTCACAAGCAAGAAAAAAAAATTGGTATTAACAAAACAAATCCAAGTTAACAAATATGTAGTTAAAAAAAATAACCTTCAGTTTCTTTCTCAAATTCTCCTCCTCAATATCACGACGCTCCCTCTCCTCCGAGAATATATCTATCAAACTTTCTTGTTCCTTGTTCATATCCTCAATTCTTCCCGTTGCCTCCTGGAGCTGATGAAACAGCATGCAAAAATTGTAAAAACAATAAGATATTTCTACTCGGCACCAACAAGTGCCACATTTCTATCTGTTGGTCACCCCCAATCCAAAAATAAAATAAAAAATAAGGCCAAGTGTTCAATACCCCCTTTTCCCCAAGTTATCCTTAATGGTACCAGGGGGTGAAAAAGTGATGTGCACCGAGAGCTTTTGACCTAATGATCTTTGACATGTACAATAAAGAATTCCTAAATCAGTCGTGATAAGATAAGTTTTGCAACACTTGCCTTTGCTTCAAGTGATGTGCACCGATCTCTTTCGCTCTGTAGCTCACGCATATTCCCTGAAATCTCTTCCTCCTTTTCTTTTAATCTAAAGAAGAAGAAAAAAATAGATAAAACCTAACCTTGAGAATGACGTCAGAAATAATTTAAGTAAGCATGTTGCACAAAAATCATATTTTGAGGAGGAGGTCAGCACCTGTCCTTTAATTCACAATTCTCTTCTTTCAACTGATCTAAAATGCGAGAATTGTAATTTGAAGGGGTACCCCCATTTCCATTTACATCGCCTCCCTGCCACTTGAAAAATGCTATTAATAACACTGATGCAGGAATTAATCTTAAACACGTTTAACTATCCTTCATAGTGATGCAGATCAATCCATATGATATTTCTTTTTACTATTAAGCTAGAAGAAACTAAATAGAACAAAATACACGTAAACACACGTGTGCACATTCATACACACCTGTTTTTTATATATATCATTACATTGACCTCCAACTAACAACTTCCCGTTTGAGAAGTACAAAAGCAACAGGACTTGATTTTAATATTTGTCGCTCGAGTTTGTTTCAACACAATCTATGTTTACACAAAAGCATGCTAAAACTTAGATGCCTAAAGACAGACAAGTGTAGTTTAACAAATATGTTTATAGATGTAAAACCATGTCAGTAAAACATATTAACATAGTGGCTGCTGCACACCATGAACCAAACTGGCAACCAACAATCCCACCACAGTACCAAGAACTTGCTCCATTAATCACACTAGTGTATCATTCACATAGGAGGATTGTGATCCAGAATGATGGCTCAACGCACCCTCAATGCAACCCTAGGTTAGGGCACCAAGGAAGCCTCCGATACACCTATCTCCTCTCACTCTCTCCATGTTTCTTGTTCTTATCCTTGCACTAAAAAAATGGCCCTTGCACAAAAGTGTGCCCTTCTGTTAATCTACACTTCTAGCTACCCATACTCCGGCGGTTCACAATGCTTAATGACCTTTCTCCACTCAATAAGGTGATTCTAATTAGCATAATGCATGTAAATTTGAAGAGTACCAATCAACACTTAGTTGGTACATCTTGTTTTGCAAGGTTTTAAATCCTCACCTCAATCTTTACTTTTAATGACTATAAACTTCCTTGAGTACAAATGCTTTTGTCCCAAGTTTGCATACAAGGTTCGAATATGAGCCTATCGCAAGGTCCAATAGAGTAAATTTAGTACATTTGTTAAATGTACACACCATTACTTACTGGAAAGCTAAAACATGTTGTGCACAGATCGGGTGAATTCAAATACATACCAGATATCTTATCCCAAAAAAATCAACAAAGAGTACAATTCAAGTGGAGGAAGGTGGATATGGGAAAATAAGAATAACCTTAGATTGCAAAGGCGTGTTAATTTGAACTCTTCCACCTGAAGAGCTAATTTGTTCAGCCTCAGTATGTTCCAAATGTGTAGGTGACGGGACTCTGGTGGAGCCATCGCTCCTAAAAGACTTTTTCGATGACAATTCCTTCTGAGAACCACCATTTGCTCGTCTCTCAGGTGTGGCATTTTGCAAGTTATCAGCACTGATGTCCTCCATATAAGGTGATGTTGGTTCTACATAACTCCATTCTTTTCCAGATTTCGCGGCAATCCTCGCTCCACTTTCTCCATTACTGTACATATGATTTCCACTTCCATAACTCCTGTCCACTGTCTTTGGAAAATTTTCTGCATCTTTTCCTCCATGCTTCCGACTTTTATGCAAGGAGTATTTACCTGATCCCGAAAAGGGTGTTTTACTACTTGATAGAGTATTGTTCCTTGGATGTATAGAAGACATTCGAGGAAGATACTCAGGAGAAGACTCTACAAAGTTAAAAATTGTCAGAGAGAAGTAGTATGAACTCTCAAGTTTATTGCAACTTTAGCAATTAATAGCCATGATTCACTTGTCTTTTGGAATTTGGAGGAAGAACAAAAACAACAAAGGTTCCTCCGATTACCTCTGTCATCCAATACTTTCTTGTTACGTCGTGCAGCATATCCAATTTTGTGACAGTTCGTTGCCCTGGATGAAGCAAGCGTTAGATAATTTATAAAGGATTGTAATACAGAAAACCTAAGCACAGAAACAATAACATACCAGTACGTCTTTTGTATTTGAACTAATTTTGTCTCAAGTCTAGAAAGAACTATTGTTCGCTCAAAACCTTGTTTATCATGGGCTGGTTCAACAAAATTAGCTTCCAACACACCTATAGAAAAAAATAGTGAGCTGATACTGAACTCGTGACAACCGAATAAAAATAATTTAAAATTTTCTTAACATAAACCAACACCTATAACTCCACGACCATCGCTTCCTGCTGCATTCCAAACCCTCCAAAATGGCTGTAATCCAGTAAAATTCCGTATAAGAATTAACTTCAGAGGTCAGTGAAGTCTTACCATGGAAAAGTGAACTATGCTCGTGTTGTGTTATAGCATATATGGGCATGTTACAACATTGGCAAATGATTATGACTACATATATTAGCTTATATTTAATAATTCCAAGTCGCACAAACAAACATAAAGATGACCACAATGAAGAATTACAGCTGTAAACGAACTCAATTAAGCTCGACACGACTCAACTTGAGTTCATTTAAGGAGTCAAGCTCAAACAAGTCTGTTTTGTTTGTGAATGTAAACGAGTTATGTCTTGTCCAAATAGAGCTCGACTAATCTTGATTAATAACAATAATATTATTATTAAATTATAATAATTATAATATTTTTATTATATAATTATAATAACTATCATAATAATTTGTTCTACAATTAAAATAAAAACTCGAGCTCAACTCAATTACAAAGCTCGCAAACTACTTGATTATTAAATGGGTCGAGCTTGAACACCACATCTAGGTTAGTTAGAAACTTGACTTGACTCACTCGTTTACAGTCCTACAAAGAATCAGAAAGAAAATACAAAAAAGTAATGAATCATGCAACACAATTTGGTGCTCTCCTTTTCATAACATATTATCTTGTAAAGTTGTAATAGATCCAAGCATTCAACTTACAATAAATATCTTACACATAATGAAAGTGAATGCGGTATTAAAGAAAACACGTCATACACAATTATGTATAACACATTTAATAGAAAAGGAAAACCTTAATGAGTCGATTTTTATGATAAACATTGAATCCTTGAACATCAATATGAAACTTTGCATCCTTCACAAAACCCATAGTTACAACAGCAACCATCTGAAAAACACCAAGGTAGAAACTCAGTACAATAAAGAGAATTTAGCAGACAATGGATAAAGATACTTCCATGCAGTGAAGCATTACATTTAAATCCTTTGGGATGCCATCAGCACCAGGATGTGGGCGATATGTAACCTCCTGAGTCATCATCATATCATTCACTATATTATGGTGCACAACATCTTTCCCGCGAAGAATAATACGGAAGCCAGGAGGAATTCTGAGATAGAGAATTGACGCATAACTCTGCCGAATTAAACAAACAAGCGCAATAAGCACAAACTGCTCATTAAATGTTTAATCATCTAACACTATAATGTTTAATCATTATAATGTAACACTATAATGTTTAATCATTATACAAACTCATCATTAAAGGTTTGTACAGTCTTGGACTAATAATTGACTTTATGGAAGATTCAAGTAATTAATTCGTTAACTGAACAATATGTCAGCCAAGAAGTACATGTGTACACATCATGCACGGGTTTATATCTCGTGCTCATATTTGTTACTTTTTGCAATAAATACAGACATTTCCAAGGGAAACAAATCCATGAATAGAATTAATCATCTCATAGATGTCCATGTGGCTTCAATATTATACCTGAAGTCAATATCATTCATGAGTATGAACAAGCATTTTTTCAATTTCATCCTAAAAATTATGTCCAAGTGTGCCTTATACAGACCATAGAAAGGGGAAAAAA
Organism: Panax japonicus; assembly: GCA_020205505.1. NCBI lineage: Eukaryota > Viridiplantae > Streptophyta > Magnoliopsida > Apiales > Araliaceae > Panax > Panax japonicus. The sequence goes on along the minus strand of CM035098.1, from coordinate 71,874,735 downwards.
AGTTAAAAAGAAATGGATGACACTCTTTTTCAGACAGTAGTAAATAATTGTTGTCAAACTTTATCTTTCTTCTGTCAGTTATTACAATATCTTCATCTACCATATATTTATTTTAAAACGAAATGCGCTCAACAGCTATTAATAATTTTATAAACAAGTACATAATTTATTAGAAGTGCCGAAAGCGGACGAAGCCAGAAGTTAATTATAATTATAGACTGTAAAGTAAGACCACTATAAAGATTTGAATTGGCAAACTGGAAACCTTAACCAAATATAGAAAAGCTCTGTAAAATTCTGTCAAGGCTAACAGTCAATTGCGTCTAGCAATTATTGAACAAAGCTCGAGAGTTTATCATCTCTGCCATACAAAATGGAAATGGTCAACTGGCAAGACTTACCCTTAATGAATGTCGGTATGTCAAGAAGTGCCTCGAGTTGGGATACTGTTGTGCCATCTGTATATTCTTATCATCTCGATTGACTCCTCTAATTTGGATGTCCTGCAAAAATATCTCAAAAAATTGAACTTATGGCAGGAATAAACTCAGTCTAATGGCATATCCACGACACCGACCAAAAAGGTAACAGTTCACCATCAGTAAGACAACAGAAACATACATGTTTCTCGCTATCAAAATCAAGTTCCAAAAGTCCTTGATCATCCTCCCAAAGATTGTATATTATTATTCGTGTACCATGATCTTTCATCTGATTAAACTACATTGAAAGAAAAAAAAAAGGATGACGTTATTATAATATATTTATTAATTAAAAAAAATAGCAGCAGTAACACTACCAAAAATATAGCTCGAGATATAGGAAAATTATAAAGTAAGGTTATGAAAGGAGAAAAAACTCAGAATGAGCAGCCACATAGATCAGGGTCAATTTACCAAGCGAAAACCACATGAACAAACATTTATAATATGAATTGAGCGAACCAAAAAGGAGGAAGTTGAACATGAAAAGTTTCTTTAGCAGCCAAGATAATATCTTCACATACTTCATGTTGGTGATGCTAGTTTATTTTAATCATCAGAAGTCTCTAAAATAAATTAAATAGCTCCTATAAAAATGCTGCATAATGTATCCTTCTCAACAATTTCATACACCTGAAGCTATTATTAGACAGATTAGAACTACATATTCGATAAAATAAGATACAAATACAGAAAAATAAAATAGTATTTCGTTGCAATAAGAGAATTAATTATTTTCCAGCAGAAATCACCTAGGTTATATAAAAACCAATATAATCGAATAATTCATACTTTTGACCAAAAACAATTTTGCATTAATGCCATCCATACATTCCAGAATCGTAAAGAACCACAACAAAAAGAAGAAAGTACCTGTCGAAAAAGTTCCACTTCACTAGAAAATGGAGACCACTGCACAATGGTTTCGACATTCGTATTCCAATCAGCAGCAGACGATCGTATAATCTTGCTCCAGTCCAGACCATCTCTTTCATAATCAAGCTTTTCATTTTCAAAAAGGAAGGGAGGGGGAGTCAGAGCATAAATAGAACATATATTCTATCATAACTGCCCATCTGCATGGAACACATTTCACAATAGTATTCAAAGTAAACTTAACAATGAAGAAGATACACAATTAGCCAACTACAGGCATATATATACATGGCAACAAACAAGACACAACAGTATTAAAGGATACAGTATAATATCCTAGTGAAAAGATAAAAAGTAATCCTTAGTCTATTCTCTAAGTAAACTATTCTTAGCATTATATAATTACAATAGATGGTGGTCATTTAATGCAAACAATCACTATAAAATTTTAATCAGAAACACAAATTAACAAATGTTAATTCTTTTCCTGTGAAAAATCAACGAGTATAGAGAACCAAATGCAACACGTAATGAGAAAAAGTTGATCAGAAGATCTCAGCATGCCACGTCAACAATTGGATGCATAAAGCAGCAAGTGACGGTCTAATTTTAAACATCACAAGCAACACCATACAGGCTATCCAAGTCCAAAATACAAGAACTAGACAAGTTTCAATCAACAATCAAAGAGAAATTGAGAATGTGATTGAAGAGCAACCAACCAATCCATTTATATAAACCGATTCATCAAAATAATAACAACAAAACAATGGAATTCAAAAAACTCTAACCCAACCTCTACTTTTACTCGAAACATATCCTCATCAAAACAAAATTTAGTTGTGCAACATGTCAAACCATTTCCCCTAAGCCAAATGTAAAAAAAGTAGTATGGGTCATAATTCTGACAAGAAAACAGTGTCTGGAAATTTCTTCCAATAAATATGGACTTACTCTTGTTTAGGGAACAAGGACAGAAAGGTTGCAACAAAAAGCAGAAGATTCACTAGGGAAAATTCACAAATTCCATTAGGATGTAAAAAGACTAACTTGTATCAAGTATACATTTTGTTACTGCAACTCCAGAAAAATATCAATAAATTAACAGGCTTGAAACTTTTATCTAGTCTATTGCAAGTGAATGCCTTTAAAATACATACTTCTGCCAAAAAATTAAGGTATCCTCCCATTTAGCTCTAGCATTATATAATGTTACACTAATTGACTAAACAAGAGTTATGTACATATCGAGCATCATTACCATGGGAACTACAATATCTTCCTTTCCTGTGCTCCTCAAAAATGTGTAGGACAGCAACCCAATGCTTTGTGTGGGTCTAAGAAGCATCATCAAAACAATTGAGTTAAACGATTGAATTAATGTTAAGAAACATTAAAATCAAATACCTTTAAGCAAAAGTAACATAGAAAAGACAAGTAGAAAATGTAAATAAACCATAATGGCAACCTCTTTCCGTCTTTCCCAAAACATCGTGAGAATACAATCACATCAGCCCCAAGCCTCATGGTACTTGTCTTAAAACCATTTCCATCTGGTAGAAAGAGCACAGCAGTATACGAAAGAATTATTACCAATTCATACATTTATATCAAAGTAAAATCACATGCAACTATTAGTTTAGAATCCATCTTGGCAATTAGATTTTGACTTACATTGTCCGATGGTGTTTGCCACTTTACTTTTTAAGGAATATCCCAGGGACATGCATTGTCTCATTTTATCCGGATCCATCCCTCCCCCGTTGTCTATAGTATATATTGTACAAATAATCAACAGTTATACATTATGCATATACGTTAACTTTTTTTTCTTAGTTTCGTACATACGTAAACAACTACTTAAGCAAAACTAGGGAATAAATAATGTTAGGAACATATGAAAGATAATAACTTTATTAAAAAAAATGAAATCACGCGATATATAAAGCTGAGTACCCTCAATCAGCAACATTCTGCTCTCATCTTTCTTGCTTTTAATCATATCAATGTTAACACAAGTAGCTCCATTGACAGCCTGATAAAAATACAAAAAACTATAATAACTAAAGAAGGAAACATGTATTGCATGCGTGTCAGGAGACAGAAAGGCATGTAAATACCTCATCCAGTGAGTTGTCCAAAAGTTCTGCAAAAGCTGCAGAAGTTTTACACGCAAATCAAGTACGTTAACTAGGGTAGTAAACCAAATAAAGCATAGTTCTTACAAAACAAAAAACAGAGACACGATCAAAGTCAATGGAGAGCTTAGGCAACTTTACCGCCAAGGACCCATTTATGACTGGTTGCGTTGGAATGTAAGAACCTGGGATGAACACGGACATGGTCCATACCACCTGATAATATGGCAGAAGATAAGTATAAAGTTGCTTTAGCAAGTTGACGTAGGATGATACTTTAAGCTCGGAATAATGGAATAAACATTTAACTACTTGCAAATTGTTAAATGATCCGATTTATTCCCATTTTCACCCAAGAAAACGACATAGAATGATTTCCATGTACATATATATGTCAGAAGAAAAGTACCACACAACTTCTTTGTATCTAGAATTGAATAAATCTATTATAACTTCCTTTTGGAAGCCCATTTTTTCATTTGATTGCTATAGAGTTCAGTGTTGACCCCAAGCTATTTATTGTAAAAATCTTACTTCACTGTCATCCAACTGCTATTTTGCAGCATACACTTTGCATAAGTCCATAGCCACCTTACTTATTAAATTAAGATTTTAAATTGATGTTTCTTCATATAAAGATTATCTTCAAAACCACAATCATAAGCTATGACATAAAATGATAAAAGTGTTCTGACACAAAAAGAGTCCCACTTCCCTTAGAACCCGGACAGTACTTAGAGAAGTAGTTTCCAAAATTAGCTATTGCATAAATCAAATTTAAGCTGAAGATCTTGAAAGCTATGATTTTGCAAATTGACCAGGGGAAAAAAATCAAATGGGACTCTTTATTGTGGAACGGATAGGAGCATTAAAAAAATTGAATAAAATACAATGGACCAGGTACTATAGTTTTTATGTTAAAGAATATTAGATTAAGTGTGAGAATCCAATATCATTAACCACCTAAACTAATGATATAATGCAATAACTCCAAGTAATCAAACCTAAATCACCAATTAAGAATCACAGTACCCGTAGATTTTTCCCAATCACCAACCACGGCTCCTCCTTCATAATCTCCAGCCTTCCAAAACTGCTTAACCTTCCCAACCTCCGCGACCACAGTCCCATTCCCATTTACCACCGCCGCCGCCGACGATGGAACAAGCGGAAGCGGTGGCCGCACTACCTCTTTGGGCGGCAAAGGATCAAGAAAACCCGCTGGCAAAACCACGCCCGAACCGTCCAACTTTTTCCTCTTCTTCAACAAAAACCCTTGGTTGCCATTAGAACCCCTATACCTCTTAATGCCGGAGACATCTTCTTCGCCAGAGGAGGACGAATCCGAGTCGGAATCGGAGTCGGAATCGGTGCTACCGAGATCGATTAACACAGGCTCCAAAACATCTTGTAATTTATTTTGCGAAGAAGGTTCGATTAATTCTTTCTTCACTTGTTTGGAATTTTCCATGGGTTTCATTCAAGGGTTTCGGATTTACAAATAAATTTTTTAACGAGAGACGAAAGAGATTACTTTTTCCAGAATAGGATCGTGTGTTGTTTTCGTGCACAACGTCAATTAATATACGTGTTGATTCTGATTTCCCTCAAGGGAAACGACATCGTTGGGTGGCGTAAAGACATTAATAAGTAATTTTCGTTCACGTAAATAAAGACGTTAATTTTTAATTCACTGTGTGCCTGTGTGCGGCTGACTGCGGTGTTGAAAAAATTAATGACTAATAGTAATATTTTTAGCTTCATATATATAAAATTATTTAATATTATTATTTAACAATTAAAATTGGTATAAAATTTCATTATTATCTCTATAAAGTTATAAATTATTGATATAAGAGAGAATTTGTTACGATAATAAGAGAAATTATGGGTGATATAAAAAAATATTCTCTTAAAAAATTATAAACAAAAAATAAATTAATATAATTTTCTTCTCAAAAAATTCTACTATTGTGAGACCCCGAAATTTATGAAATGAAAGTACTTAATTTTTTTATAATTATTATTTTATTTAGTAAATGGCTAAATTGATAAACGGTTAAAGTTAAGGGTGATATTTGAAAATTTTACAAAGTAAACAAGTTGTCATAAACTAATCGGTGGTAAAAGTACAGTAATACGCATGATTGCATAGTAGCACACGGTATTGATTATTGATGCTAACTTGAGAAGTCACTCAGTTTGATTCAATTATTGTCGATATTTTATATATTATTAAATCAATAATTGAGATAACAAAGTTATTAATATTATTATTTACAATATTAATGATGTCCAAGGAGAAGTTTTGTCACCTAATTGCGCGCCAATAGGGAGAAATCCTTATTGGAAAGCCCCCTCTTTCCTGGAAACGACCTGATCGATTAATAGTATGAATTATAATAATGATGATGAAGTTTTATTTTATTAGTATTATTAATGTAATAAAATAGAAAAGCTTTTTATATAAAACAGAATACTTTTATAAAGTTATTCGTTTTATTAGACTATAAATAAAATATATTATATTTTATTATGCATAGTGTTTTGCATAGTAAAATCTTTTTGTATAAAACAGAATATTTTTATAAAGTTATTTGTTTTATTAGACAATAATTAGAATATATCATATTTTATTATGCACAGTGTTTGCATAATGCCTGCATAGTATTTGCATAGTAAAATATTTTTATATAAAACATAATACTTTTATAAAGTTATTCGTTTTATTAGTTTATAAATAGAATATATTATATTTTATTTAAAAGATTTTGTTTTATTAGAATATTTTATAGTAAACCAATATGGACCGTCCGTTTAAAAGTAAATCAATTTGGACCGTTCAGAAATTAGTTACTATTCAGTCCATTCTCTTATAAATAGAAGTTCATTCCTTCATTATTTCTTACGAATTCACTGAAACTCTAGAGAGATAAACTATAGAGAGAAAGAAGAAAAAATATTTTGTTACTTCACTACTCCTATATCCAGTTTGTTCTAAGGTAAGAGATATTATTTGTTGTACTCGTAAGGGGTATTATTTATTTCGTATTCATGAAGAGAATCTGTTATTTCATTCTTTATTATTCTGTTGGAATAACCTGTATACGCGGACTACCCTATACATGGTGAAATTCTTCTATTATTCTATTCCTTATTATTATATTGGAATAACCTGTTTATGCGAAATACTGCATACATTGTGAAATTCTTCTATTATTTCATTATTTATTATTCTGTCGGAATATCATATATTTGCGTTTGCGCATGACTTGGTTTCATTATTTATTATTCTGTTGGAATATCTTGTCGGTGCGAATTACGCCTGACCTGATTCCATTATTTATTATTCTGTTGAAATATTCTGTCGGTGCGAATTACGCCTAACCTGGTTCCATTCTTTATTATTCTGTTGGAATATCTTATCGGTGCGAATTACGCCTGACCTGGTTCCGTTTTTTTTTTATTTTGTTGAGAATAACCTGTCTGTGCGATCTATCGCATGCATGGTGTAAGACCCCAACTTATTATTAAATAAAATTAAATTTTCCTTTATTCATTATTCTAAATTAATAAGGGTTAAATTGATATAATGCTTTGGTTATGGGTGAAATATGAAATTTTTACAAAATAAACAAGTGGTTATTAAAATATTCATTTTTGTCGGGGAATATTCGTTTGGTCGTGGAATATTCTTGCTGTCGGGGAATATTCGTACGACGGCGCAGTCATTTGTGGGCCCCATAACAGAAAACGGTTGGATGAAAGAAAACGACAAAGATTGAGTTTTATAAATAACGGCGTAAATTGTTACCGTTAACACTGTTGGGTTACCTGGTGGTTAAAATACAGTAATACGCGTTGTTGCACAGTGGCACACGGTATTGCACAGTATTTTGAATTATTGATCCTTACGTAAGAAGGCACTACTCAATAATTGCTACAGGAGTTACTGTTCATTACTTTATTGATTCAATAATTGCTGCGTTGATATTTATATTATTATTGTTTCAATAATTGTCATTGCATAGTATTTTCCATTATCAGATCAATAATCCATATTATTTGAATAATATTATCGGATAACATTATTGGCAATGTCTAGAAAGTTCTGTCTAAGGAGAGGTTTGGTCACCTAATTGCGCGCCAGTAAGGAGAAATCCTTATTGGAAAGCCCCCTCTTTCCTGGGAACGGCCTGGTTGTCATAATTGTGATTCTGTAATATTATTTGTGAATAATTAATTATTGATTTATATGATAATGAAATATTTATTTGATATAAATGATGGATTTATTTATTTTATGTGGAAGGAATTAACGCTGAGGTGTTTTATCAGTATTTTGTCGGATTTCGGTGTTCTTAAAGCTCTTTTGCGAAAATTATAATTTTTAATCCGACCGTTGGATCGTTATGATTTTTGGATATGTTATACATATATAAGTTAGGTATATGTCTACAAATTTTGAACCGTTAAAAATGAACAAATGATTTGTTATGAATTTTAAGAGGAGTCTGCTTCAGAAATTAGGGTTATAAATGATTTTGGTGGAAAATTCTAGAATTGAGTGGGCCCCACTTGTGGTTGGTGAAAAATGTGCTGAATTTTTATTTCAAATGTGGTAGGTGGCAATAGTAGCAGGTAAAGCCATCAGGTAGCAGGTCAAGTCTGCTTCGGCGGGCTAAAATTTTCCTATAAATAGAGGGCTAAGTTAGAATTGAAAATCACACCAGAAACAAAGTTTTCTCTCTTTCTCTCTCTATATTATTGAGTGTATTTTGTGAGTATTTTGATACTTTGAGAGTTGCTGTTCATAGAAGTTTTCATTCAGCATCACTTCCGACCTTTCCTTCCGAAGTACTGTTTCTTTGAGGTAAGGGATGTTATTTTCTTCTAAAATGATATTATTTCTTCAATATCATTATGCTGAAATATTGGTTGGAACTTTTTATCAAATTTGGAACTTTTTCATGTCGGGGTTACTATTCACGAGTTACTATTCACGAGTTACTATTCATGAGTTACTATTCACGAGTTACTATTCACGAGTACTATTCACGAAGCGTGAAGATGTTTTTTGTGAAATTTCTATCTTTTGGTGTCGGAGTTACTATTCACGTATACGGCACTATTCACGTATACGGCACTATTCACGAATACGGCACTATTCACCGAAAAATGAAAATTTTCCTTTTTGTCCAAGATGTCTATTTTGGCTACTATCTTTGATTGTATCCATGTTTTGATCGTTATTTTTGAGTTCTGCTTCAAAATCGGTTGTTATGAAGTATTATTGATCTTGGATAAACTGTTATACGAATCCCTAATATTTGTCCTTCTATTTCACTGGATTCATTCTTAAAAATGTTTTTCATCATCCTCAGTCCTAAATGATGATACTTGATGAATATCTTTGGCCTGTAGTGCAAAGATGAATGATTAAACTGATGAATCTCTTTGGCCCGTAGTGCAAAGATGAACAGGTGTTGAGATGAACATGACCAACTGGTGATATAAATGAATACCTTTGGCCTGTAGTGCAAAGATGATTAAAGATGTATATTGATTGTTGTTACAGGGATAAAATATTGATGATGGACTCTTAAATATTAGAAGACAGTAGAATTCATCCTCTACATGACTCTTCTAATGGATTGCTGTTTCCGCTGCATTTATTGATCTAAAATTTGTTGTCTATTGTATTCTATCAGATTTTTCCCTGTTGAAGACTAACGATAATTTGTTGTATATTATCTTAGTCATAATATTCTTTACTGGGCTAGTTGAGCTCACCCTTTCCTTTTTGTTCCATTTTTCTTCTCAGGAGGTGAGAACATAGCGGGATCGAGTCGGGGTATGGAGTGATGATTCTAGGATGATGTTGTAGTTGTCCTCACTATTTCTGTAAAATAGTGTTTGAATAATTGTAATGAGGACTTATTTGCATGTGAATATTGTCTAGAAGACAATATTTGTATTTAAACTCACAGTATGTATTGTCGTATTTCATACGACACTTGTATTATTGAAGTTGTAGTTTGCTTTCTATACCATGTATTTTGGCGACTCAGAATGGGTGTTGTATACCTATTTTGGGGGCGTCACAGTTGGTATCAGAGCTTAGGGATATGATCTCTGGCGGAGATCGGGGAATAGAACTAGGAGGGGAGAGACGAGTAAATCCTTCGCTAGTGTGTCCTACCTAAGCTTATTTGATGGTCGGTCATAATATAGGAATATTATGTGACATGTTAATTTGTTTAATTAACCCTTGTTTTATGGCAGTATTTAAGAATGGCTGCTGAGAACGTTAACAATGGAGTTTATGAGACGATGGAACAACCTTTAGTCGCAAACCAGGAGAACGGGCAACAGGAAGGCAATATTCCTCCTGTAAACAACACTACCGAACAAACGATGAACGATGGAATGTTTAGGAGTTTTTTGCAGTTCATGCAAAATCAGACAAGGGAGACTCGTGTACAAAATACGGGTGGAAATGATGGCAATGCGCGGTCTGTCACAGCCAAGCAGTTCAAGGAGTTGGGACCACCAGAATTTAAGGGAAAGCCGGATCCGATCATGGCAGAAACGTGGGTCAAGCAAATTACCAAGATATTCGATGTCTTGGGATGCACGGAGGAACAGAAGGTTCCATTTGCCACCTTTATGTTTCGTGGTGAAGCAGATTACTGGTGGGAATCTGTGAAGCGTACCCAGCCAGATGCACTCAACATGTCATGGGAAAGATTTCAGAAACTGTTTAATGACAAGTACTTTCCAGAAAGTATTCGTCATATGAAGGAGGTAGAGTTTATTAGACTCGAACAGAACAACATGACGGTGTCTCAATACGAGGCAAAGTTCGCAGAGTTGTCCAGGTTTGCACCTCATTTGGTGGAGAATGAGGAACGCATGACGCGAATGTTTCTGAGAGGTTTAAAACTCGAGATTCGCCAATACCTTATATCTCATAAATTTTCTTTATATTCAGATGTTGTAAACAGGGCTCAGTTGTTAGAGCGAGATGGTGAGTATACTCAATCGAGGGACCACAACCAGGGTAGTCATCAGAACGATGATAACCAGCGAGGAGGAAAGAATACGGACAAAGGTGGTAACCACTCAGGTGGTAATCGTGGACATGATAATAGGAGAGGTGACTCAAGTGGAAATTTCAGAAAGAGGAGATTCAACAACGACGGGAAGACATCAGCAGCAGCACCAACACCAACAACAAATTTTAGGGGAGGAGAACGACCGCCAGTTAGATGTTACAAATGCGGGAAGGAGGGACATATCAGCCCAAACTGTCCACAACAATCCAAGGTATGTTACAACTGTGGGAAGGAAGGCCACATCGCTCGAGATTGTACTATAGCGAAACCAAGTTCAGCGGGAGTGGTGATTCCAAGGGCTGTCCCGGATAAGTCGAAATCAGCGGTTCCTGGAAGAGCGTTTGTCGTGACTGGCCAAAACGTGAGGAACCCAAACGAAGTGATCACGGGTAAGCTAATCTTGAATTCTTGCGAAGTTTATACCTTACTAGATACCGGTTCTACCCATTCTTTTATCTCTCGTACTTGTGCTCAACGTTTAAACTTGACTCCGGAGAAATTAGATTTTGATTTATCTGTTGAAACTCCGTTGGGTGAAACCTTCGTTACATCTACAGTTTATAAATCTTGCATGATCCAAGTTGGCACTATCACATTACCTGTTGATCTTATCTCTTTAAAGATATTTGCTTTTGATGTGATTTTAGGAATTGATTGGTTAACCACTCATCATGCCAAAATTGATTGTTTTCGTAAGGTTGTTAGTTTTCATATTCCTAACCAACCTGTCATACGAATTCAAACCACTAAACCACTAAAATCAGTCACTGTCATATCAAGCCACAAAGCTATTCGTTTATTGAAAAACGGATGTCAAGCTTTCTTAGCCCATGTTATGGATTTGAATAAAGACAAGTCAGATTTGAATAATATTTCTGTGGTTAGAGAATTCCCTGATGTATTTCCTGAAGAGCTTCCCGGTCTACCCCCAGAACGTGATGTTGAATTCTTTATTGACCTTGAACCGGGTACAAAGCCCATTTTTAAAACCCCATATCGAATGGCTCCTATTGAACTTCAGGAGTTAAAAGTCCAACTACAGGAATTATTAGACATCGGTTTCATTCGTCCTAGTACATCTCCTTGGGGTGCTCCTGTTTTATTCGTAAAGAAGAAAGACGGGAGTATGCGACTTTGTATTGACTACCGAGAATTAAACCATGTCACCATCAAGAATAGGTATCCGCTACCTCGCATTGATGACCTGTTCGACCAGTTACAAGGAGCACAATTCTTTTCAAAGATCGATCTTCGTTCTGGATATCATCAGCTGAAGATTAAAACTGAGGATATTCCAAAGACGGCATTCAGGACTCGATACGGGCATTATGAATTCTTAGTCATGTCTTTTGGATTGACTAATGCTCCTGCTGCTTTCATGGATATGATGAACCGTGTATTCAAGGAATATTTGGATCAGTTCGTTGTTGTCTTTATTGATGACATCCTCATCTATTCCAAAAGCCATGAAGATCATGAGCACCATTTGAAGCTGGTACTACAAAGACTTCGTGAACACAAGCTTTATGCTAAGCTGAAGAAATGCGAGTTCTGGCTTGAGGAAGTAGCATTCCTTGGGCACGTGGTGTCAAAACATGGAGTATCTGTTGACCCGGCGAAGATTGAAGCAATACAAAGTTGGGAGCAGCCAAAGTCGGTGACCGAAGTGCGTAGCTTTCTGGGCTTAGCTGGTTATTATCGGAGATTCGTGGAAGGATTTTCTCGAATCGCTACTCCGTTAACTCAGCTGACTCGGAAAGATACAAAATTCATATGGAGCGAGGAATGTGAGAAGAGTTTCCAAGAGCTTAAGAGGAGACTCATTTCGGCACCTGTTCTGACAATACCATCTGGTTCGGATGGATTTGTTATCTACAGCGATGCTTCTTGCAAGGGGTTAGGATGTGTTCTCATGCAACATGGGAAAGTCATAGCCTATGCCTCACGACAACTCAAAGAATATGAGAGGAATTATCCTACTCATGATCTGGAGTTGGCAGCAGTCGTATTTGCGTTGAAGATATGGAGACACTACTTGTATGGAGAGAAAGTGGAGATTTATACGGACCATAAAAGCCTCAAATATTTCTTCACCCAAAAAGAACTCAATATGCGGCAACGACGTTGGCTTGAACTGTTAAAAGATTACGATCACACTATTCAATATCATCCTGGAAAAGCGAACGTAGTAGCTGACGCATTGAGTAGAAGATCATATGCAAATACGAGTGCGATATTGTCAACGCAAAGGCCCATTTTATATGACTTGCAAAGGATGGAGGTAGAATTAAAGACTCCAGGGACCCACGTGATGATGGCGAATATACGAGTAGAACTGACTTTAATCGATAAAGTTAAAGCTGCTCAAACTACGGACCTGGGGCTGATGCAAATGAAGAAGAAAGTACAAGAAGGTGCTATTCCAGAAGCAAGAATCGATGAAGAAGGAATACTTCGATTCAACTCTCGACTTTGCGTTCCGAACGATTCTGACTTGAAGCATAGAATCATGATGGAGGCACACAATACCCCGTTTGCAATCCATCCTGGGAGTACCAAAATGTATCATGATATTCGACAAACATTTTGGTGGAATAATATGAAGAGAGAGATCGCGGAGTTTATCTCGAGGTGTTTAACATGTCAACACGTAAAGGCGGAGCATCAAGTGTCAAAGGGTCCATTGCAACCACTTGAGATTCCGGAATGGATGTGGGAACACATTACAATGGATTTCGTTACAGGTCTTCCCAAAGTTTCTCAAGGTATAGATGCGATTTGGGTTATTGTTGATAGATTAACCAAGTCTGCCCATTTCTTGTCGATACGTGAGACTTATTCCCTTGAACGTCTTGCTAGTATGTACGTGAATGAGATTGTGCGGTTGCATGGCATGCCAGTATCCATAGTTTCAGATCGTGACCCAAGATTCACTTCAAGATTTTGGGTTAGCTTGCAGAAAGCTATGGGCACGGATTTACGATTTAGTTCAGCATACCATCCTCAAACGGACGGACAATCAGAGAGGACTATTCAAACCCTTGAAGATCTATTAAGACTCTGTGTCCTAGATTTCAAAGAAAGTTGGGATAAGTACTTGCCACTAGTGGAATTCTCCTACAACAATAGTTATCAAGCAAGTATAGGCATGGCTCCATTTGAGGCGTTGTATGGAAGAAAGTGTCGTTCTCCAGTATGCTGGGACGAGGTGGGAGAAGCAACGTTGTTGGGACCAGATTTAGTACGCATGACTACAGAAAAGATCCAAATGATTCGACAACGTATTAAAACTTCACAAGATCGACAAAAGAGTTATGCTGATCTTCATAGAAAGGACGTGGAGTTTAATATTGGAGATCATGTATTGTTACGTGTTGCTCCATGGAAGGGAGTTACAAGATTTGGGAAGAGGGGAAAGCTCAATCCAAGATTTGTTGGTCCATTTGAGATTCTTGACCGAATAGGAAATGTGGCCTATAGACTCGCGTTACCTCCAAGTATGTCTCGTGTTCACAATGTATTTCACATATCTATGCTTCGTAAATATGTGAAAGACCCGAACCATATTATTGAGTTAGAACCAGACGAGATAGCCGAAGATTTAACATACGAGGAGATACCTGTTAAGATCTTGGATAGGAAAGAGCATATCCTACGCACCAAGGTTATACCACAAGTAAAAGTTTTGTGGAGAAACCATGCTATTGAAGAAATGACCTGGGAGTTGGAATCGGAAATGAAAGCGAGGTACCCTCATCTGTTCGAAACAACAGGTACATACGTCAATTTCGAGGACGAAATTTCATAAGGAGGGGAGGTTGTAAGACCCCAACTTATTATTAAATAAAATTAAATTTTCCTTTATTCATTATTCTAAATTAATTAGGGTTAAATTGATATAATGCTTTGGTTATGGGTGAAATATGAAATTTTTACAAAATAAACAAGTGGTTATTAAAATATTCATTTTTGTCGGGGAATATTCGTTTGGTCGTGGAATATTCTTGCTGTCGGGGAATATTCGTACGACGGCGCAGTCATTTGTGGGCCCCATAACAGAAAACGGTTGGATGAAAGAAAACGACAAAGATTGAGTTTTATAAATAACGGCGTAAATTGTTACCGTTAACACTGTTGGGTTACCTGGTGGTTAAAATACAGTAATACGCGTTGTTGCACAGTGGCACACGGTATTGCACAGTATTTTGAATTATTGATCCTTACGTAAGAAGGCACTACTCAATAATTGCTACAGGAGTTACTGTTCATTACTTTATTGATTCAATAATTGCTGCGTTGATATTTATATTATTATTGTTTCAATAATTGTCATTGCATAGTATTTTCCATTATCAGATCAATAATCCATATTATTTGAATAATATTATCGGATAACATTATTGGCAATGTCTAGAAAGTTCTGTCTAAGGAGAGGTTTGGTCACCTAATTGCGCGCCAGTAAGGAGAAATCCTTATTGGAAAGCCCCCTCTTTCCTGGGAACGGCCTGGTTGTCATAATTGTGATTCTGTAATATTATTTGTGAATAATTAATTATTGATTTATATGATAATGAAATATTTATTTGATATAAATGATGGATTTATTTATTTTATGTGGAAGGAATTAACGCTGAGGTGTTTTATCAGTATTTTGTCGGATTTCGGTGTTCTTAAAGCTCTTTTGCGAAAATTATAATTTTTAATCCGACCGTTGGATCGTTATGATTTTTGGATATGTTATACATATATAAGTTAGGTATATGTCTACAAATTTTGAACCGTTAAAAATGAACAAATGATTTGTTATGAATTTTAAGAGGAGTCTGCTTCAGAAATTAGGGTTATAAATGATTTTGGTGGAAAATTCTAGAATTGAGTGGGCCCCACTTGTGGTTGGTGAAAAATGTGCTGAATTTTTATTTCAAATGTGGTAGGTGGCAATAGTAGCAGGTAAAGCCATCAGGTAGCAGGCCAAGTCTGCTTCGGCGGGCTAAAATTTTCCTATAAATAGAGGGCTAAGTTAGAATTGAAAATCACACCAGAAACAAAGTTTTCTCTCTTTCTCTCTCTATATTATTGAGTGTATTTTGTGAGTATTTTGATACTTTGAGAGTTGCTGTTCATAGAAGTTTTCATTCAGCATCACTTCCGACCTTTCCTTCCGAAGTACTGTTTCTTTGAGGTAAGGGATGTTATTTTCTTCTAAAATGATATTATTTCTTCAATATCATTATGCTGAAATATTGGTTGGAACTTTTTATCAAATTTGGAACTTTTTCATGTCGGGGTTACTATTCACGAGTTACTATTCACGAGTTACTATTCATGAGTTACTATTCACGAGTTACTATTCACGAGTACTATTCACGAAGCGTGAAGATGTTTTTTGTGAAATTTCTATCTTTTGGTGTCGGAGTTACTATTCACGTATACGGCACTATTCACGTATACGGCACTATACCAGATTTTATGAATAAAGATTTAAATTTCTCGAAATATTTTTTAAATATTATGGAGTAGATTTGATATAATATTATAGTTGTGGGTAGTATTTATAAATTTTACAAAGTATGCAAGTTGTTGTATTATATTCGATTGGTCAGGGAATATTCTTTGTGTCGGAGAATATTCGTACGACGGTATAATCATTGGTGGACCCCACAACGAAATTATTGTCGGATTGAGAAAACGATAAAAATATTTTATTGAAAATAACGGCGGAATTATACATGTACTATGCAAATACTATGCATAAAAAATATAATATATTCTATTTATAATCAAATAAAACAAAATTTTATAAAAAGTATTCTGTTTTATTACAATTATAATAATAATAAAACCAAATTTATATATATATATATATAT
This sequence comes from Panax japonicus, assembly GCA_020205505.1. NCBI lineage: Eukaryota > Viridiplantae > Streptophyta > Magnoliopsida > Apiales > Araliaceae > Panax > Panax japonicus. The sequence continues at coordinate 71,858,253 of CM035098.1, read as the reverse complement.
AATATATATACCTTCCATAACTTCCCAGATCTCCCCCCCCCCATTTTTCTTTCGTGGGCCCCACATTTGGGCCCACCTTTTAAAAAATTTCTACCGATTATTTTAAAAAATGGGTAAATAGGGGTCCATAAAATAAGCAAATTTTCATAAAAATCACCTTAATAATTTTAACAATATTTATCACCATTATTATAATTCACAATATTAATTGACAGTCGTTCCCAGGAAAGATGGGGCTTTCCAATAAGAATTTCTTCCTATTGACGGGCAATTAGGTGACCAAACCTCTCCTTGACAAAATTTATAGGCATCATTAATATTGTAAATAATAATATTAATAACTTCGTCGTTTCAATTATTGATTTAATAATATATAAAATATTGACAATAATTGAATCAAATAACATGAGATACTATGCAACAATTACTGTAGCAATAATTGAACAAAACTGAGTGACTTCTCACATAAGCATCAATAATCAATATCGCGTGCTACTATGCAACCACGCGTATTATTGTACTTTTACTATCGAGTAGTTCAACGGTTTTAACGGTAAAACTTTCGCCGTTATTTTCATAAAAATATTTTTGTCATTTTTTCAATCCGATAATAATTTCGCTGTGAGGGTCCATCAATGATTGTACCGTCATACAGATATTCTCCGATAAAAAGAATATTCTCCGACCAATCGAATATTATATAACAACTTGCATATTTTTTAAAATTTCTAAATATTACCCACAACTATAACATTATCTCAAATTCACACCATAATATTCAAAAAAATATTTTGAGAAATTTAAATCTTTCTTAAAATTTGGGGTCTCACATTATTGATTCAATTATTATCACAATATCATCTGCACGATATTTTATATTATTAAATTAATAATTAAGATGACACAATTATTTATATTATTATTTGTATTATTGACAATATCTATAAAGTTCTTTCGATGAAAGGGTTGTGTTATTTAATTGCACGTCAATAAGGAGAAATTCTTATCGAAAAGTCTCATCTTTTTTGGGAACGATTTGGTTGTCAATATTATGAGTTATAATATTAATGATGAATAATTGTTGAAAGATTAAAATGTGTTTATTGAAGATAAGTGATTTATGATAAATATTTATTTAATTTTTGATATAAATATAGGGGTTTGTCATGAAGTATTTGTTATAAGTTTGGCTTATTACATGTGTAAGACCCCCAACTTTTATGAATAAATATTTAATTTTCTCTAAATATCTTTTTGAATATTATGGTATGAATTTGATATAATATTATAGTTGTGGGTAATATTTATAAATTTTACAAGGTAAACAAGTTGTTATAAAATATTCGTTTGATCGGGTAATATTCGTACAACGACACAATCATTGGTGGACCCCACAACGGAATTACTGTCGAAGTTAAAAAATGACTGAAATAATGACATAAGTTTTGTTGTTAACTGTTGAAATATCCGGTGATAAAAGTACAGTACTATGCGTAGTTGCATAGTAGCACATGGTATTGCACAGTAACTTTAATTATTAATGCTTACGTGAGAAGTCATTCAATTTTATTCAATTATTGTCACAATAATTGCTGCATAGTATCTCACATTATTGATTCAATTATTGTCATAATATTTTATATTATTAAATCAATAATTGAGACGAGAAAGTTATTCATATTATTATTTTTATTATTGACGATGTCTATAAAGTTCTATCGAGAAAAAGAGTTTGGTCACCTAATTGCGCGCCAATAAGGAGAAGTTCTTATCAAAATGCCCTCTCTTTCCTTAGAATGATCTGGTTGTTAATATTGCGAGTTATAATATTAATGATGAATAAATATATTTTGTAAAGCCAAGTGAATTGAGATAAATAGATGGGTTTTTATGAAGTATTTGTTGTAAATTTGACTTATTACATGGACCCCCACTTTTTTATTTTTCAAAATCGTCGAGAGAAAGTTATCTCAATTTTGTTTTATTACTTATATATATATATATATATATATTAAATCTCTAATATTTATCATTGATCTCACTTGGTTGATTCCTTATATCATTGTTATCATCCTCATGCTTATATTGTGGTGAAAGTCATCTTTAACCCGTAGTGCATAGATGGATTGTTGATTGATATAATTATGACCAAGAATTATGTAACGATATAATAATGACCTGTAATGTTATAGACAAATTATGTGGTGAAAGTTCTCTATGGCCCGTAGTGCATAGATGGACAGTTGTTTGACATGATCATGACCACTGGTGATCTAACGAATATCTTTGGCCCATAGTGCATGGGTAATTCGTTTATTTAAAATATTTATTGTTTGGTGTTACAATGATAAAATATTGATGACAAACTTTTAAATCATAGAAGATAGTAGACATCATGCTCTACTTGACTTTTCTAATAGATTGCTATTTTCGCTGCAGTTGTTGATCTAAAACTTGTTGTTTATTATATTCTATCAGATTTTTTATTGTTGAGGACTAATGAATAATGTATTATGCATTATCTTAGTCATAATATTTTTTACTGGGCTAGTCGAGCTTCACCTTTTGTCCAAAATAGTTGCTATAGTAGTCATCACTATTCTATAAAATAGTGTGATAATAAATATAATGAGAAATTTATTTGAGTTTGGATATTGTCTATGAGACAATATTTATATTAAATATCATAACTTATGTTGTCGTATTTTACACGATAATTAATAGTTGTATCATGTATTATGCGACTTAGATTGAGTTGTGTGAACCTATTTTGGGCGTCACAATACCGTCTTCGGGTTAAATATTTTTTTGATCACTGTACTTTAGGTCAACTTACAAATAGATAACTGAATTTTTTTTCTTCTTACAATTAATTAATTGTACTCAATTTTTCTAATACAAAGTAGAATTTTCGTAAGCGGGGCTAAATTTTTTAACGGAAGTGTGACATGGCAGTGACATATATGTACCAAATCTTAGTTGAAATGTTCTTTTAATAATTTTTCACATGTCATCTAAAATCCACCCATAAAAATAAAAAACTTACCAAACCCATAAATATTTGACCCAACCGACCCAATTACTACCACTATTTCTATTATAATAATAATAATAATAATAATAAACGAAAATTACAAACGAAAGAGAGAAGAGAGAGAATGCAGGAGATCTACTCCACCTAAAAATACATCACCGAGCGCGTTACACTAACAACATCAAAATCCTTTTAGAAGTAAATAAAAGAGGTGACAAACAGCAAAGAAGTATTTATGATAACGAAAATTAAATTTAGTCATAACTCAATCGAATGATTGAATTATTTAATATTTTACAGTATTATGATTGTATTGGTTAACATCAAATTAATGCACATTAAAATTGAATTTTGAAATTTATCTCATAATTTCGAGTTCAAATAATTTAAGCTGATTTTGATTAATGAATAGTTAATATTGTATTATTATTTTTTTAAAATAAAAAAACAATATTACAAACTACTTTTAAAATATTATTACAAACTCGTTTTTATCCAAAATTAATATACGAAGGTTTCATAAATTAATTCAGTGAACCTTTCCACCAGCATCCCTCTATAAAAACCTTTCCAAACTCGGGTCGGGTCTATAAAGAATGCTAAGAGATTCAGGCATTTGTAAATAACTACAATTACAAATGTGGAGGAAAATCAATTGAATTCACATAAATAATTGATTTCAAAAAACTCCTGGAAAGAGAAAAAAAGAAGAAGAAGAAGAAGAAGAAGAAGTTGAGAGATGTTATGTTTTTGAAATTGTGAAACTCAAACAAACATTTTTAAGTACAGAGAACATACATGACAAACTAGGTAGTACATGACTTCCTCTTCCGATAACAAATACTCCAATGAAGGAAATCCAACAAGAATTTTCCACAAATTCAAACACCCAAAAAAGAAAAATACTAGTCCTAAGTTGTCTTAAAAATCATTGTTTTGAAATCCGGACCGAACCCGGTTCAACTAATTTTTTTTAATTACTAATAATATATATTTTTATATATTTACGACGTTACCGTTTCAATAACAGTTTTAACCAGTAACCTATTCACTCGACAGAATCACTTCCTTCTCTAGTAGAGCCACTGGTCCTAAAAGAACAGTCTTCTCCCCACCCGAAATCCGTGATGTGGAAAGCTAACCTAGCCTAGACCAACTAGTGATCAAAATCCGTTGCAAGATAAAAATTTACACAATGTTTCCCCCCCACAACTGTCAAGTTAATGATAATAAAAAGTCATGTGCACCTGTTTTTGTGTTCATGTATGTTCTTACTTAAAGGTTCATATCAATGGGTTCTCCCTATTTCTACAATTCGAATATGCTCAGAAATAGAACAGAAATGAAACAAACTCTAAAAAAAGCAGCAAGATCCGCATACATTACGTCTCATAAGCTCTAGTGAGTTAAATATCATTCTTTCTCCCATATCCCTTGTTTTTTGCTATAAAACGGCTCCTCCTCTTTTATCTTCTTCCTACCATCAAAAGAAAAGGATGAGAAAGAATTTCAGAACCTGCTGTAAGCCCTGGACTAATAGAAAAATAAAGGAGTTAAAAACTCTTGAGAATTAGGCCCAAGGCATCACAAGCCATCTAGATTCAGACTATAAGAAGAAGGAACCTGAGCCCATAGCTGTAGGAATCAATCCAATCAAAATTAATATAAGCTCCAGAAAAATCAAGGAGTTTCATGTCAAACTAATATATCAACTAAACGCAACTAAATGTATATAAGGAAAAAAAATAGCTATCAAGACAAAAGAGGGCGGAATAACTAAAGTAACATCAACAATGAAGTACCTAAAGGAAGAGCTAATGTCTATGATACAAACAAACCTAGTTTGGGACTTGGGGCCTTCACCTAAAGAGGACATGAAATCAAAAAAGAAACGGCTGACAGAAACCACTGTACATTTATGGCCTACTCTGCTGACTGAATTACATAACCTTGTATGCACCATAAGGGTTGTAAAATGGTTCCTAAATTTTCTCCGACTGAACTAAGCATCATTGTTATCTTCTCCGTCTCCTGCCCCATCTTCTCCAGTCTCTTCTTCTTCCCCTTCATCATCCTCATCAGTCATGTTGCTTATGACATCAGTAATTATAGACTTCACCTCAGCTTTCTGTGCATCAGATCCACATCAAAGTGGTCACCTAATACAATAAAACCGACAAAGTTAGCTAATTGGGACTATGTATAAAGTACTAATGTAGCATGTACTTGTATACATTTAGCATACCAAGCTGCCTGAGTATATCCGATAAAGTTGCCTGCATGATGATAATAGATACAACTATGTTGTTAGGGACAACCTATGAAAATTTTTAACCACTCATCATGCAATGGTCAATAATACGCATTACTTACAGTGTTGAAATCAACTTCCTTGAGAATATCTACAACAACTGCATGCATCTCTTCTTTGCTAGGTGTGGGCTTAGTCTTTTTTGCTAGCTTTTCCTTTTCCTATTGCCAAATAAATTGAAATACCACATTATAGAAAGCAAGAAAATATGGCAAAGTTTTGAACAAGAAACAGAAAATTTTAGTCTCATTTACTTTTTTAACTATTTATCCACTTATAACCATGTTGGAGATATCTGGTTCACACTATCCCACAAAAAATAAAGCTAGATATATGGGGCATATATTTTGCCTGAAATATAACATTAGCAAATTGCTTTTTCCTCAGTAGCACGCTTAAAGATGTAGAAACATTGCAAAATTATATGGTGCAGCACTGCAGCAGGATTCAAATCTGTGACTTTCACAGTAGAGGAATAATATTATTAAGAGTAAATGAACGTAACAAATTTGAAGAGTCCTAAAAGACCAAAAGTTCAAGGATGTGTAGCATCAGAAGCATTATTTATGATAATTGAAACTTCCACGTTAAATATTTATGAAGCATAACTAGTCAAGGGAAGGAAAAATAACCATTGTTTAATCAAAACAAATGTCATACCAAGGCTGAAGAACAAAATTACAGATGACGCACCTTGATCCTTGGCTAAAACCTTTGTGGAAGGCTTGATTGACTGTTTCTTGCTAGAGGTTTTCTCCTTGGCAGACGAACCTTGGTCCTTCTCACGTTCCTTTTCAACCTTTTGTTTCTGGGTAGAAGATGCCTTGGATTTTGAAGTTGAGTCAGAAGCTCCACTGGTGTTGGCCTCATCAACGTTTATCTTCATTGCAGAAGTGGAAGATTTTTTGGTAAATTTTGGAGTTGTTTTGGCTAATTTTGCAGGGCTGACGTTTTTTACAGGTTTGGATTTGTCTCCAGAATCCTCCTTTACAATCTTCTTAGAAGAACTCTTTACACTTGGCACCTGCTTTTTTGGTTCAACTTCCTCAACCTCTTCTTCTGATGTACTCTCTTGATCACTCTCTTCTTTTGAAACTGCATCACTGTCATCCTCTGGAGAATCATCTTCACTTTCTGAGGGTTCAACTTTATCATCAACTTCATCTTCTTCAACAACACTTTTGGAGGAGCGCTTGCGCTTCTCCCCAGATTGAGAGTTCAGCTTTTGTTTCTGAGAAATAGTTAAACAAATGAACAAAGAATGCTCCAAGTACATCTAAGAGGTGCATCCCTTTTTTATTTTTCTTCCCCCTTTTGGATGGGTTTGATAACGTTTCTCAAGCTCATTGACATATACAACCTTTTAAATTTAGCATCTCCAATAGTCAAGTAGTCCAGTCCATGTATATTTCTTTGAATTTGGATAAAACTTTAAAAGCTCCTATATTGTTCTCAAAAGTAATATGTTAAAAACAATATGCAGGAATAAAAATAATGCGGACCAGGTATTTAGCATCCAATGAGAATGTCAGCAAAGCTTACTTCGAAGACGGGATATTAAACCTTCGTGAGAAGTAACCATGCTCAAGTTTGCATTACTATATTACACCCAATGCATTAGTCAATAAAAAATCTTAACGATCCTTGGAGAAAACACAAGATTTTATATAGCTTTGTCGCTAGTGCATCTGCCAACAACCTTACCCTGTTCCTCTCAACAGATTTTTGCTACATCCAACACCTTACACTGTGACTATCTTAGGTACAAGATACACAAAGGAAAGAAAAAAAATGACATTCTAACTTAAAAGATTCTTGTGCATAACACCTATTATCCCTATAACATCGGTTAAAAGAACCATAAAAATCAATTAATAATATGTAATAATGTTCCATTACATTTGGAAACTCAAATATAAGCTGAATAAAAATCAATTGTACACCAGTGCAACCAAGGTGCATTTCTTCATTGAACAGCCAATGAACTACTCTAGCATACTTTAAGTTATGGAGAAAACAAAAGGAACTACTACCTAAAATGAATAATACTTAAATAGAGTTAATGTCATAACTTAAAAAATATATAATTGGTACAACATAATTTAATCATAAAATATATAATTGATACAACATAATTTAATCATATTAAAAGTCAACTACAAAAGTATCTGCTCTAAAATCGAAGTTATTACTAGTTTGCCAATGGCACCAAAGAACACAAACCTTAGCTGGTGTTTCTGAAGCTGCCTCTACGGAACTTTGGGATTTATGAGATATAGCCTTCCCCTTTCGCTTTTTACCTTTCTGGGTTTACAATGAACAGCATAAAGCAAAAATAATTTTAGTATTTATATAACAACTTAACACTGTAGTAGAAGAAAACATATAAGAAGAAAGTGAATGGGCTGGTTAACCACATACCATGAAGATAATTTACAGTCCTCTAAGAAAACAGAAAAAGGTAACAGAAGTGTGTTTTGCTTTCTTTCCACGTACTGTTTGCATATAATCGAGAATTAAAGAACAAATTTGCAGGAAACAAAATTTCATCTAAACAGATTCTTTGGTAACTTGTTGAAGGAAGAATCATGAGGATATTGCTTCAACTATTTCCAAGCCACATTACAACAGTGATCAGAAACATTATTCACCAATAAATACCTTGAACATAAGTTGGAGAGCTTATTTCTCACTACAAAATATTTCTAAAGCCATAACTCTTTTTCTACATAACTTTATACTTATAGGGAAAAGTTCAAACTACATACACACGAGGAACCTATACATAGGGTTGGGGGTGGAGACTGGAAAGAGGGAGGGAGAGAGAGACCACTGCATTGTCAGCGAGCAATACTTCGGTTGTAGCATGCGGAGATTCCAAGAACTCCAATATTTTTGCTGAAAGATCTTCCTGAAACATAATTCAGAAATAAAAATATTACACATTTAAAGTGACAGCGTCAGAGTATATCTTTTTAAGACTAACCTTCTTTCAGAAGCTCTAAGAATTGGTATATTGAGAATATCAAAAAAATCCAGTAACTTTTGTCTAACACATTTGTCAATCTTTTCCTCAACTCTTGTCCTCTGCTTTTCCTGCTGAAGAGATACAAAAAGCTGCTAAATATAGGAATTACTATATAAATGACCATGTGCTCCATTTATACAACATGAGTAGAACCGAAATTTCAACAAAATAGTGCAGATGTATGTATTTATGCATATTGATAATAAAAAATACTTCATACACAGATGCAAAATCACATAATTATTATGGTTATTAATTAAAAAGTAGAACCTCTCCAGAACATACCTCATTCTCAGCCCACACAAAGCCAGAAAACAAGCCTATGTTCTTCTTCAAAGTGTGCGGCTGCAAAAATAAGCTCAAATAATTTGATATATGGAGAATGCATACAGGTTATAAAAGGGGTTCTGGTGCAAAACGTTGTCTATCAGCGCAACTATAAAAATGAATTGGCTCAATAATGAAAAACTGATGCATTGCATTAAACATAACCTTTGTTCTCTTCCCAAAAAGAATGCCATGAAGTAGCTGCAGGTAATCATCAGGTTTTCTCTTGGACAACTTAAAGGCCACTGAAATAGTTTAACAATATCAGAGCAAAAACAACTCGGATCTGTTCAGACAAGAAAGCCAGATAAGCTCAATCATCATAACTGAAAGATTTTTGTGGGGAAGCTTTGAGGCCTCTAAATATTATAATAGATAATATTTCTGAAAGCATAGCAAGGACCATAAAATTAATTATCAATACAGGCTACCAACTTAACACATTAAATCATTTTATGTCCAAAACAGCAGTATAAATGCAACACATATGGACCACTAAAATGAACATTTTCCTTATATAAGTAAACAGAGATCAATTATCTACTTGGTGTTAAACATTTATGCTCTGCTACAGTGGAACCCTGTTAAAAAAATCAGTAGAAGTGAAATGCTATAGCATTCTCAACTTTTTCTGTAATTCTGTTATGAGGAATGAAAGAATCAGATGCAGTGAAACAGAATATTTAGATACATGCCAATTATGCTTGGTAAACTTAGGTCCATAATTAATGTAAAAGGTCATGGTTTTTGTTGGCCCTCTATATATTACTCCCTCCATTCCTATATGTAGGTCGTTTTAGACTTTTTTTATATTCCTAATTATTTGTCGTTTGTGATTATCTAGGAGAATTGATTACTATTTTTTCCAAATTGTCCCTTATTAATCCACCTAATTTTTTGATCTATATTTATGAGATAAGTGAGGTGAAGGGTATTATAGACAATTGATACTATAGTTAATGCTTTTCAATCATTTCCTTAATTCTTGTGCACATGTCTAAAACGACCTATATTAAGGAATAGAGGGAGTACATTTTATATAAAATTCTGGGCAAGGGCATGTAATGTCGGCTGAGTATTCAATTAAGTTTATGCTGGTCTAATATGTATGAAGCCGATAATTTAGAATACCAAAAGAAAACAATTCTTTTTGGTTGGTAACAACTAGTAAAAAACAAGATTGCTCCTTACAATGCAAGACCACAAAATTTCAAACTACAGATAATAGATAAGGTGTCAATTTGGACTGGAAGATTAAATTCTAGGTTTCAAACACTATTTCATCTTGCATTCAGAAGAGTAATGGCAGAACAATTGTAGTGAATTGTGCGTTTTGCAGTTTTCAGTATCTAACAATTTTTGCTTTTTTTTTTTTTAATTTTTTGTTGGATAAATTCAGCATCCAACAATCGATAGATACAACAGTTTCATAAAATGAAGCAGAAGTGTAAAGAATTATAGTAAAACGTACCATTTGGTATATCCTTAAGCTGAGTGCCTTTACCCTGTATTGACACAAAACCTCGTGTAAGAACGGTAACGCAAAAAATCTAAAGTGATTTTTTAATTAAAAGAAAAAATACCTTCTCAATTGACAAAGATTTAATGGCAGAACCGCTCCCAGCCGAAGTTTCAGAGTACCTCTCAACTGTCTTTCTCTCTGTAGTTGGCCTCTCAATCGGAGTAACAGGGGGATCTTTCGAGGTTGATTCGCCTTTTGTTTTTTTTGGCTGTATTGCTGCTGATTTCTTTGGTTCACCCTTCTTAGGCACTTTCTTCGATTTCCTGCTAGTCTCAACTTTTTTCCTATCTAATTCACTTTTTTCCTTTTCTTCCGAGACTTCTTTCTCCTTGTCTACCTTTCCGAATCCTCTTCTTCTTTGTCCTCTCCTTCGTTGTCAGTTTCTTCTTGATTTTTCTCCTCGGCTTCGTTTTCCTCTTTCGTTTTATCTTCATCAATATTAGCAACGTCTTCGTGTCTGTTTTCCTCCTCTAGGGTTTCGTTTTCGGACGCCATAAAAAATGCACAATCAAGAACAAAGATGCGGGATTGAAGATGGTGATTTTGAGTAATGAAGAATCCCTAGGGATTGATGAGAGTGACGCCTGAAATGTTGACAGAGAGTTGGGATTGTCGGACAGCGAGAGTGCAGTTTCTTGATTTGTAGACGGTAGCGGAGTCCGCCCAAAAGTTGGGTAAATTTGGGCGGGTGGGCGGGCAGATTTTGGGGTTCAAAATTTTTCGTGCGGGCGAGGCTTTGTCCTCTCTCTCTCTTCATATTTTATTTTTATTTTTGCTGCCTCAAATTTTTTATTTCAAAAACAATCTCAATCAATAATGATAAATAAAATTTTGTTATTGACAAGGTTTGATGTCCAAATCTCAATTAACCAAGACTCCTCCCTTCACGTGTTGCCGTGTTGGAAACAAAACAAAAGCGTCCTGTTATTTGTTTTTTTGATTGAGTCTATTAAAAAAAACATTAAAATATAAAAAATAAAATTGGATTGGATTGGACTACCAAGGCCCAATCGGCCGTTCATAGTTTTCAGCAGCCGGAAGGAAAAGTGGAGTAAATAAATAGTGCAACGTGCCAAAATCCGCTTCGTCATTGACCTAACTTACTTACAGTGGAGTCTCACCAGTAACCGTAACCATAAATTGGGAACAAGAGAGAGAGAAAAAAAAGCGAGGCATAACGATTAACGACTAACTCAGCTCAACTCTTGACTCAGTACTCAACTCGCTCGTCTTTGGCCCGAAATGGAGAGCTCACAGGACCCGAATTTTAAAGAGCTCGACCTCTACACCATCCCCAGTTACTCGAGTAAGTCTATTTTCTCTCTCCTCTTTCTACATTCCATCCTCCATAACTCTCCCTGTGAACCCTAACCCTAGTTTTCTGTCTAGGTTGGTTTTCCTGGCACGATATCCATCAAGTCGAAAGATATTCACTCAAGGAATTCTTCGATGGAACTTCCATTACAAGAACTCCCAAAATATACAAAGAGTACAGGGATTTTATTATTTCCAAGTACAGAGAAGAGCCTTCCAGGAGGCTCACGTTTACGGAGATCCGTAAATCACTAGTCGGTGACCTTACTTTGCTCTACAAGGTTTTCTTGTTTCTCGAGACATGGAATTTGATCAATTTTACCGCACCTAAACCAGAGGGTGACGATGATTTGGTTGGGGAAGAAGATAAGTGGAAAATTAGGGTTGAGGAAGGGGCTCCACATGGGGTTAAGGTTGTGGCAAATCCGAATTCATTGAAACCCGTTTCTGCGCCTCTTGTGTTTTCAAATGCTGCCTCCGATAACGGATTCAAGTTGCCCCCTTTGGCTTCCTATTCTGATATGTATAATGAGTTAATGCAGCTAAATAAACTGGTTTGTGTTAATTGTAAAGGGAGCTGCGATTCGGGACACTACGAGTATACAAAGGTATATTGGTGGTGCAATTTATCATGTTCAGTTCTTTTTTATTGTTATATAGTATTTGATTTTGTGTTGTTGTAACTGGAAATAGTTTCATCTAGCTGCAGTGTAGTTTTCATAATCAGAAAAAATGATAATTGGCAAACTTTGTTGTGTTACTAGTGTATTTAAGTATGGCTATTAATTATTATTTTTTTCATCCTTTACAAAGAATATTTTATAAAAGAAGGGTGAAGTTGGACCAAAGTATGTTATAAGTGTAGATTTTAACCTTAAAACCCTCCTCTACAGCAAGCTCTCCCCAAAAATTAATAGTTGAACAATTACAACTGGGTATTATTTAAGTTATGAAGTCACTTACGTGAGCAATTGTGTATTGTTTACAGTAGTAAACATTTGGATCTATGGGTTGGGTCACCAAATGTTTCTAATTATAAATTCACGGATTATTTTGTTTGTCAAATTCCTTATTTGAGTTCATAGTTTCTCTACAAGTTTTTGGTTCTCCTTTTTATTTTCTGTATTGTAGTGTCATTGTCACTCTGTCGCACATGCTGTTCGATATATGTTCTCATAATGGCGGCTGCTTTTGGGCCATCATAGTAGTACCCTGTACTAAATCATAGCTCAAATGCATAGTAGTAAATATTGGCCAGTTATGCAGATCAATGTTTATGTTTATTCTGGATGTTCTTACTTGACCGTATGATGGTCTTGGACCTATTGGGATGGAACGTGATACGTAAATGACTAATGTGGTTAGGTGATGGATATATAACATGTCAATGTATGTAGTTGGGTGTATCCTTTTTTGTATAGCCATTAATTATATGTAGATTAACTAGGGCCTTGAGGTTTGCTGTTGGTGGTTTAAATATGATGAGCTATGGTACTGGCAACTAGCAGCATCTATCATATATAAATTATTTTTCCTCTCCATTTTAATTGAGAAATCAACCGTAGTCCTTATCATATGGTGAAGGGTTTTCTATTCATCTTTTGACTGAGAAACTAAGATATATGCTTTGTTACACCGACTAGAGTGTCTGTACTAAATATTGTAGTCCCACTTTTCCTTTATCTAAACAAAATATTCATATATTATCTAAATTTAATAGCAATGACTTTGTCCGTACTTACATTTTGAGCAATATATCATGAGCACTTCAGCATCACCACATGTTTCAGTTTTAGATTGCATACTGGAATAGTTATTTGTGATTGTTGCCTTTGTCTTGAGTTCAGATATTTCTAGACACAACCTCAATTTTTTTAAAAAATTTCTGCTCATCGCATCTTACCTAGCCTTCATGGTAAAATTTGTTCTTTGTTTTCCCCCTGGGAAATGATTATTTTTAAGGCTTTTCCCTTCTTTTTAGTCTACAATAATCTTCTTGAATCTATTTACAGTGTTTACAGGGGCAAAATAATGGTGTATATTTACTCTCATTTGATGCTGTCAGCCTGTCATGTTGCTTTATTTTTTTTAAACTGTGTATTTAAAGATCCAGCTTTTGAAGTTGAATAATATTACACTCATAGTTGTCACAGCGCCAAGGCGGGACACGACGGTAGTTGACCGCCAGGACGCTTAGGCGATAAGGCGCCTGCCATGGCGTCCTTATGGCGACAAGTCGTTAACAATGTGCAATTTATACATTATTTATTTTATTTCAAAAGTATATTGCACAATAAAATTTTATATACAAAATCCCAAAACATAATAACTAACACTATGAAAAAGTGTCTACTCTCTACTCTGTTTCTTGTCATAGCTCAAGCAAAGTCATTTTCGTCTCGCTCACGAGCATTACTCTGATTGGGTCATGAGTTAGGTCAAGGTCATAGGTTGAGTTACTTGGGTAATTAGAGAAGTCCATGAATTATGATGGGTCATGGTAAAAAATGACTTAATAACTTGGGCCTGCTACTAATGCGTGAGCCTTGTCGACTCGGCGTGCGTTGCCTTACCCTTCTCCAACGCAAGGACGCCTAGTCGTCGCCGCAACTATGATTACACTTCACCACAAACCATTATGGGATCTGTTTACACACTTGCCTTGGGATGTAGATGCTAAAAATTGAAGCTCGTCTTATACATCTCTGAGCAATACTAGGAATTTATCACTTGCTTTAATATTATCTTTTTGAAATAATTTTGAATAGTTTTTTTACTTGTTTCAAGCACTATATCTATTGATCAACTATTAAATCTGTTATGGTATCTTAGTGTATTATTTTGTTTTTAAAATTAAGTTTTGATGTATTATTTCCTTTTTCTTGATAAAGTCTTGTGTATTATTTCATCAGGAGAAGGGCATCATGATTTGTCTGAAGTGTTTCAAAAATGAAAATTATGGGGAGAACAAGTCTGTGGAAGATTTCAAGTTTAATGATTGCACTCCTAGCAATGGGAATCTTGCGTCTACCTGGACTGAAGCAGAAACTTTACTTCTTTTAGAATCCGTTTTGAAGCATGGAGATGACTGGGAGCTTGTTGCTCAAAATGTCCAAACAAAAAGTAAACTGGATTGTATTTCAAAGCTTATACAGATGCCTTTTGGGGAGCTTATGTTGGGATCTGCCAATGGTAAAAATAGATTCTGGGAGGCCAATGACAGAGTAATCAGCGTCAAACAAGTACAATTAGGTTCAACCGAGTCTCAAGAGACTACAATAACAATGAGCCAGCTTCATGAGCTTAAGAATGAGAGTCAGCAAAATGGAGATGCTGAGGATCTAGGTCCTCCTCAGAAGATGCTATGCCCTGCGCCAGTTGCAGATGCAAGTTGTTCATTGATGAAGCGGGTAAAATTATTGACACACTTTGTATACTTTAGACTTTCATCAAGGAGCCATCATGAAAAATTGATATATTTAGATATACACGTACATAGAAAATAAGTTTCAATTAGAGGAAGTTATTTGGGAGTTTTAAATTGAAATAGTAATGCACCAAATTCTTGGGGAAGTGAAAATTATGCACCCTGATAATTGTTATTTATCTAGTTTGGATAAGAAAGAGAGTTCCTGCACATTGTAGTATTGAATTATTCCCCTTCAGGTAGCTCGGATCTCTATGTTGGTTGGCTCACATGTTACATCTTCTGCATCCGAGGCCGCTGTTGCAGCCCTTTGCTATGAAAACCTATGTCCAAGGGAAATATTCGAGGTCAATGACAATGGCAGTCACGAGTTTGGATATTATCCACAAAACAATGAGATAGAAAGGTATCAATCTATTATCTAATTTTTCACTCTGAAGCTTGTCATTTAATTTTCCCCGATAAGATTGAGATTCCTCAAATTTATTTTAGCTTTTGTTCAAGTACTAAAGTTCAGAGTGAATTATACATGGATTGTTTCAGAGCCTCTCTAGCCAAAGACTCAGATATGGAAGAAAGACATACTTCAGGTATTTCCCATAAAAAAACATATTTGTTTTTCTTTACAGTATGCAATATGAATGTGTTATTAATGAATCATGGTTCTGGTTCCCCTCCATTTCACCTTCCCTCAATGGAACACTACAATCATGGCCACAACCTCTAATGAACCTCAGGAACTTCTTATAAGCATCATTATAAACTGTAACAAAACTCATCTTAGAATTTCAATTACAAAAGCATCAAGAATCTAAGTCGATCTAAATCCACAAACAAAGATTTTAATAAAAAAAAATGATTTTGAAATTCTGTTGCAGAAGAAACGTGTATACGCATAGACACATGGGTAGTCTTTGAGAAGGATTCATTAAATTAATTGCGGCTATCAAATTAGTGTAATTAGTAATTACAGAAAACTTGATTGTTGTCTAGCATGTTCATTCTGGATCCATCATATAGTCATATTGAATTATTGATAAATATACAAGAAGATGAACATTATGCTGGTGATGATTCTGGAAAACATGTACAACACTTTTGAGTA
Organism: Panax japonicus; assembly: GCA_020205505.1. Lineage (NCBI taxonomy): Eukaryota > Viridiplantae > Streptophyta > Magnoliopsida > Apiales > Araliaceae > Panax > Panax japonicus. Next base: position 71,842,185 of record CM035098.1, on the reverse strand, counting down.
TTGTTTAGAACCTTATTTTGGTTGAAGCCAAGGTAGAAGATGAAATTGAGATAGAATAGTTATGGTGGGATAGAATTTGCAGTAATAGTACTTGTTAATTGTTATTGAATATAAGAATTATGCGACATTTTGGGTCAACGTCTTCCTTACCTAATCACGGGTAACTATGAAATAATAGGTTGACTGAATTGGCAAAATCTACTGCCAATTAAAATAATCTACCACATGTCAAACATCAAGGATGTTATTGAGGAAATTTAAGAGAGGTGCTGCATCCATAAAAACACCTTCTGGTGCATTTAATCCCGATTTTAGACTCAATTACTGCCACTGAGTTTACTTATGTAACCAGACATTTATTGTTTGTTGTTTTTAATGAGATGTTAATTTTCATCTGATCTGCCCGTATTAATACATTTGTCTTACAGGTAATCAAGAGACATCCTCCATGAAGAACAATCTACCTCTAACTCTACGAATGAGAGCTGCAACTGCAACAGCTCTTGGTGCTGCTGCTGCCCATGCCAAATTATTGGCTGATCAGGAAGACAGAGAAATAGAACATCTAGTGGCAACCATAATTGAGATGCAGGTGAGATAATAATCCTCTACAAGTGTTTTTGTTATTCCCTTTTTCTTTTATAGTACTGTCCTGGGGATTTCTAGTTTACTTTAATGTATCTAATAAGTAGCCATGTCACCCTGATGTTTGTTCTTTGCATGAATGTTTGTATAAGGCTAAGAAATTGCAATGCAAAATGAGGTATATTGGAGATCTTGAGATGATTATGGAAAAGGAATACACCCAAATGGAGGAGCTAGAAGAGTTTGTCATGTCAGAGCGAATGAAGGTGCTACAAAAGATATTCAGTGCAGGAATATCAAGATGGAGGGATCATACTGCTGCGCCTATACTTTGATTAAGTTGTCCTTTCATGCATGGAGAAACAGAGAATGTTGAAGAAGAACAAAACCCAAATGTATATCATGTAGAATTGTTTTTTGAATACAGAAAAAGTTGCTTCAAGCCAAATTAGCAGCAGCAGCAGCAGCCTTTCTCGGAGATCCAGCGTGTGTGAAAAGATGTCAGTGGCTAGATCTGTTTTGCACAATCCTATTCCTTGGAGTTAGTTCCTTCATAAGTAGTAGGTGATATAGTCAGTCAGTGTTGATGTGCTAGTTTTTTGTTGTTGAAAACTTTGGAATTGGTTTAGATATCAATGGTGTAGAAAAGAGTGTCGGTCATTTTGTGGAATTGCTGAAACTTTATTACTATTACTTATTAATTTCTGTATTCAGCTGCTTTACTTTGAAGTAAATTTAATACATTATTAATTTTTTAAAGTAAATTTAATACATTATAAACTCAACTTAAAAAACAACAATAACTAATATAATGATACATATTTTAAAATGTATGAAATGTACTATTAATTAAAATCTTGTTATTTCATAATAATCAATAATCGATATAATGACAATTTAACCTTTTTTTGTATGAAAATTAATGCCTAAATATATTAATACCCTGAACTTTAAGTTTATTTCATAATCATCAATATAATTAATTTTTATACCAAAAAGAGTAAAATTGTTATTAAATTTACTTTAAAAAATTAATAATGGTTTTATATTTACTATTTTTTGTACAAAAAAATAATTGAATAAATATTAAAATGAGACTCAATATTACACATAAGTATATTTTTAGTTACGTGTCGCAGTCATGTCATCTATTTAAAAGTTAAAAGTTATTAATCCATATTTAGGTGGTGTTTGATAAAACTGAGTAATTAAGATCTGAATGGTTAATACATTTTAACAAATAAAATCATCTAAATGAAATAGCATCTGAATCTTAAAACTGTTTGATAACTAAAAAGTGTAAAACATCTGAATGACACTATTTTACCATTTTAACCCTTTGAGTTATTTAAAAATTTTATTTGAATGATATTAAAATTTGAAATTGAAAGAGTACAATATTTACTGAGCCTATTTTTATTCATAAATTTTAAATAAACTATTAAGAGGTAGCTCTTAATAGTTCAGATTTGAGTTTCTGTCTTAACGATGAAGAGGCAAATTTTTTTTTTATCAAACAAGATTTGCCTCTGACCGAATCAGAGATATGTGAATTAAAAGGCATTCAGACACAAACAAACACCACCTTAGACCTTTTAAATTTAAAAGTCATTCAGATGTTTTATACTACTCCCTCTGTTCTTTAATATAGGTCGTTTTAGAGAAATATTTTTGTTCCTTAATATAAGTCGTTTGAGAATTTCAAGTAAGCATTAATTGTTTAGTTTTCAATATTACCCCAAGTATTAAATGTAACTTTGGTTCTCTCACTATTTTTTATCCAATTAAATAACAAACTCTTCTTTCAATACAAGGGAAATATAAACAATTGATATTATAGTTAATGGTATACAATTATTACTTTAATAATTGTGCACAACCCTAAAACGACCTATATTAAGGAACGGAGGGAGTATTTAGTTATCAAACAACTTTTTAAAATGCAAATTCTATTTCATTCAAATGATCTAATTTATTAAGATATATTAACTATTTAATTGTTCAATTTTATCAAACACCACCTAAACTAATTAAGGATATCTATTATAAGTAACATTATTTCACTTTATAATTCAAAAATATAAATATATATTTAATTGGAAGGAAAAAATATTATAATGAAAATGAGAACTCATTATTATACATCATTATTTTTTCTCTCCCCGTATCTGATCCATGAAAATTGAGACTAAGAAAACCACTAAAACGTATCTAATTTTGCGTGTTTGCTAATGACGGAGAAGTCCCCATTTTCTCCCCCAACCAAAATGGTGGTTGAGCTAAAATTCCCATTTCCTCTACTAATTCAATTCCCAATCACACGTTTTTGTATAGATTTTGCCCATTTCTTGTCTAGTAGATATACCTACTGAAAATAAATTGTTGTTTTTTTCCTTTAACCAAGAAATTACATGACATAGCTATTAGCTAGCTAGAAGATACACATGCAACTTTTCATTTATCGATCAGACAAAGATTTTTGGTCACTTTAATTTTTTATTTTTAATCCTGCGTGTGTAAATGAATGAGATTTTAACAATGAAATCAATGGCATCAACAAGAAATGGTGCCACATTTTGGTATCCAGAGGATTTGGTTAAGGTAGAAAGGAAGAAGAATACGGGAATGGGAGTGGGAATGGGCATGGGCATGCAAGTTGTTCTGAAGGTAGGATGTTCCAGAAGGTTCCCCAGCAAGCCTAATCATGTGTGGAGGCCATGCTATTCAATGAAAGCAAATAACAGTAACAGTTCAAAGAGCGTGGACATGATCAATGGAAAAAAAGTGAACGGGGTTCATGTTGGTGGAGGGAATGGGAATGGGAATGGGATGGGACAAACAAACAGTACTACTTGTCAAATTCTGAAAGACAAGAAGAGTAATAATATTAATCAGGAGGAGGAGGAGGAGGAGGAGGCAGAGCAAACATGTGAAGCCGGGAGATTTGTAGAGGATCGCTATGTTTTTCGACAAACTTTTGTTATTAGGTCCTATGAAATTGGTCCTGACAAGACTGCCACCATGGAAACTTTGATGAATCTACTTCAGGTTGGTCGGTTAGTTTTACAGTTATATATATTTTTGTATATATAAATCTCTTTTACACATTATTCATGTGAAAGTACGTACCTAGAGCTACCATATTAGTATATATTTCTATGCAAAAATATCAATTTCTCCATGCTATTTCTTTCCCGACATCTAAATTTCTGGATGAAAATGACACTAGAAGTAAATACGGAGTAGTATAATTGATTAATAAAGCATGTTTCTTTAGACATATATATATAAATATATATATATAGGCTCTTATCTTAATCATATAAATTAATATACTAGCTAGTAATGGGTGTGTATGAGTATGATGGATGATGTGAGAGTGCAGGAAACGGCGCTTAATCACGTGAGCAGATCAGGTCTTGCTGGGAATGGGTTCGGGGCAACCCATGAAATGAGCCTCAGGAAACTCATATGGGTTGTCACCCGTATCAACGTTCAAGTTGAGAAATATAGCTCCTGGTACGTATGTGTATGTCTTAATTTAGCACCACGTACCTCTCATCTCATTCTTCATATATATATATGTACATACATTGGCGTGATTTGGATGCCTATAATAAAACATGTCTGTACAGTCTGTGCAGACTGTACATACATTGGTTGGTATAGATATTAAAAACACACCCAAAACACTGTATTATGGAAAAATTTCAGTTCCATAATTTTTTTTTTTTTTTAGTTGTTTCAAAAAAAAAAAAGCAAAAAAAAAAAAAAAAAAAAGGTCCGGATTTAACTCCCGTACGGGAGTCCGGACCTGATCTATTTTCTATATATATATATATATATATATATATATATATATATATATATATATATATATCATGCCAAAATTTGTGATAATCAAATTCTAGTCGAATTAATATGGGAAATGTAAATTTGTGGCAGGGGAGATGTTGTTGAGATAGATACATGGGTTGATGCGGCAGGAAAAATTGGTATGCGTCGGGACTGGATTATACGAGACTATAACACTCGAAACATCATTACCAGAGCAACAAGGTAATTAAGGTGTATATATATATATATATATATATGATTATGTGCATATATATACATTAAAATTGGTTGGGCATGCATCCAGCACGTGGGTGGTAATGAATAGAGAAACAAGAAGATTGTCTAAAATTCCTGAAGAAGTGAAGAGAGAAATTGAACCCTTCCACCTCAACAGAGTTGCAATTGCAGCTCAAGATATTGACACCGAAAAGATTGAAAAACTCACCGATGATACCGCTGACAGAATTAAATCAGGTTTAGCTGTACGTATATACCAATGTTTACTTCAATTCGATCTTACTTAATTTGGATCACCTGCAGCTAGCTAGCTAGTAGGCTCCTTGTACACATATTTTTTTTAAAAATCATTTGCATGCTTTTAATTTCCTTTCCTTATCCATTCAGCCAAGATGGAGTGACATGGATGCAAATCAACATGTGAATAATGTTAAATACATCGGCTGGATCCTTGAGGTGCTCTCTCTCTCTCTCACACACACACACACTTGACAAAATACAAATCAACTTAAAGATAGAGCCACGTTATATATGTACGTCGATTCAGCTTGCAGCTTACTAGATACTCCTATATAAAAATGGAACCAGTTAATATTATTTAATTTGCAAATGCTTCAACTTTTACTAAAATGTCTCTGGTCTTGACTTGACGTATGTATAAATTGTTTTGTCGCACGCACGCACGCAGTTAGTTTTTAAGAGACAATTGATTTGCAGAGCGTGCCGATAAATGTTTTGGAACATTACAATCTCACCAGCTTGACACTGGAGTATAGGCGGGAATGTAGGCAATCCAACATGCTAGACTCATTAACAAGTATAAGAATCAAACTGAATGAACAAGACCCAAACATCGCTACTACTACTACTGCTCGTGATCAGATGGCTAAGCATTTAAAATGCACACACTTGCTTCGCATGCTAGCAGATGACGCCGAGATAGTCCGAGCAAGATCAGTGTGGCAACACAAACAAAAACAAGCTATGTGATCCATCACTTTTATTTCACTACATCAAATAAAATAGTTTTTATCCTTTTTTAATCAATCAATTTTCTTAAATATATAGCTATCTACACAATGTACTTACGTTGTAATTTCCATATACAATTAATAGTATTATTATGATTAATATATATTGTGATGGTCAAGGTGTACGTACTAGCTACCTACCAACTTCTGCTTTGCATCAATTTAAACATTTGCTTTTAAGCCTCCACACTTTACTAATAACGACTATCTTGGCCATGAATTTTTTAATATTTTCCACGTACCTTGCTTTGCAATATATATTCCTTTATAATTTACCAATTCGTTTCAAAAAATAGTAGGAAAAAGGGTAAAAAAGAAGAAGATATGCATACCTTTACCTTATCATGATGAATCCCTCAAATTGCTAGAGCTACGTACAAGTCATAATATTCATTAATCATCCCGACGCTTTGGGCCCAATGTTTTATCTAGTCAGTGATTGTGTATGCATTACAAAGTGATCGAGTACAACAAGTGGCAAGATTAATTAAATATATTTATGCTTTCAAAAAAGTCGGTTAATGTACATAATTCATAGAGATGATCAGCTACAAAAATAAAATAAAAATTCTGAATAATTCGATATTTTTATCAATCATGAATATATTCATGGATCTTACAAATCTTACGATTTCCAATTATTATCACTTTGTCAGTCGTGTCTTTTTCCTTTCAACATTTCACTATAATCTCCCCTCCCCTCCCCTCTCCTCTCCTCTCCTCTCTCTCTCTCTCTCTTTATATATATATATATATATATATATATATATATATGGAGAAAATGTATATACACAATTGTAGAGTAGTATACAGTCGATTATGACGATGATTTCGCCCGTCGTCATAGTTATTCTGGTTTACGACGACTGGTGAACCGTCGTCATAGCCCGACTGTATAATACACAGTTGTGTATATACATATAACCATATATATATATATAAATTGTGCTTAGAAATATTTGTATTTGTATTTACATATTTTATATTTAATATATACAAATATATATTATTTGAATAATATGTATTATTATTATAATACATATTATTTGAATAATTCTAAGCGAAATTTGTAAATAATATGTATAAATAATTCAAATATTAACAATAATTTAATATTAACAATAGTAAATTCGATGTACATTTAATAATGAAAAAATTAAAAAAAACAAAGGAAAAAAAAGCTGAGTAATCAGTTAAAGGGGAGGGAGGAACCCACATATATAAGAGGGGAACAGAACAAGTTACGAATTAGTGTAGCCACGTGATGGCCACAACCTCACTGACTCACACTACCATCCCCCAATAACCAAAAACCGACTGAATTTCATCATCATCATCATCATCCTCATCCTCATCACAAGCTGATGAATATCATACCTAGCTAATCATACTCTCGCTTCACCACATGATCAGGATATATTTACCAAGCCAAGCATATAGTCCTTGAAATTAAATGATGGTATACCGTATATAATACTCCCTCCGTTACTTAATATAAATCGTTTTAGAGAAATATTTTTGTTCTTAAATATAAGTCGTTTCAAATAAATATTAATTACTTAGTTTCTAATATTATCCCAAATAATAAATATAACTTTGATTCCCTCACTATTTTTTGTCCAATAAATAACACTCTCTTCTTCAAATACAAGGGCAATATAGACAATTGACAGTATATTTAATGTTTTATAATCATTTTCTTAATACTTGTGCACAACTCTAAAACAGACTTAAATTAAAGAACGAAAGGAGTATAGTTTAAAGTAATTAATGTTGTCTGGGGACCAAGCATATGAGTGTGCATGTATGGAATGAGCTGAGCTGACGTGACGTGATGAAATAATTTTAGAATGAATGAAGGGGAAAAATGTGATTGGTGGGAGTGTACGTACGTAGCTCTCAAAGATAAGATGCCATGCCATCTCATGCCAATCAAGAGGTGTTTGATGCATGCATGCATTATCATCTTCATCAACTGCCTGGCTCCCATTAATTACACAAGACCCACTATTGCCTATATATTTTCGTCGTCTTCTCTCTCTCTCTCTCGAGTCTCGATCTGTATGTACAATTAAGGTTGGTTGGGTTGGGTTGGATTGGATCATACTACTACATATTCATGTTACAAAAAATCCAATCATGCCATGCACCTATTCCCTACCTTCGTGCCTAATTTTTTTTATGTTTCATGTTGAATTAAGGAATTAATTGTCTCGGGCACGTATACTGTTCGCTTTCATGCGTACGAGTATTAGATATCAGTCTTCAGGCTTCACCGCAACAAAAATAGTTTTAAAAAGTGATGAGAGCAGATGTTAAAGTGAAATGGAGGCGCGTGAGGTAGTAGTATTAGATAAGTATTCTGAAACTGGTGGAAGGATGATTGGATTTTAATGACGGTTTGGGAAAGGGACAGGCCACAGCATGGGTCCAGAATATCGAGTCACGTGACATGGACTGGACTGCTCACCTCATCATTTCTTGCTTTACGGCTTTTGTCTTTTTTTACTTGTAGTGCTGCCCCACCTCAACTTTAAAATTGACATGAATATAAGAATTGTGTAATAACATAAATAACTATTATTATTACTCCATCCGTCCCAAATTAACTGCTCAATTTTGATTTTTTTTAAGTCAAATTGACTATTTTTAGAATTAATAATTAAGTATATATAAATATATTTCTAAAATTATAAAAATTAGGATTAGTAATAAATTGTATATACTTTCTTTTGGTTATAATCTCTTCACCTATATTTTAGCAAAAATAGTAAAAAGATTAGTTTTAAAAATGGTCAATTTGACTTAAAAAATCAAAACTGAGCAATTAATTTGGGACGGAAGGAGTATTATTATTATTATTATTATAAGACTATTAATTTTATATCCCATGTGAATTACGACTAATGTAAAATTAAAATTGTTAAAATAAAATAATAATATGTGACCCCATGGACCTAGGATACATTCTCAGCAGGGGTATATTTTTTTAAGCTGAAAAGTAAAATAAATGGCTAAAACTTAACGAGTTAGAGAGTAAGAATTTGAATACATTATACATCTATGTGTTTAGTTTTTTTAGCGTAATAATAATTTAATTTTTTTCCCCTCTATAAGTTTATCAAGTTTTATTTTTGCCTTTGTCCTTGTACTTATAAAAAATTTAAAAAATTCCAACATAGCACTTGCATACTCTTCGCTTTTAATAGATTCGCCACTAACCTCATTACCACTTTGAGTTTTGCTTGATTTATGTACAAATATGATTTTGTAATTTTTTTGTCTTTATCTATTTTTTTAAAAAAATTTAGTATTTAATGTAGAAACAAACATATCAATTGATTTACAGCAGCATGTACTTGGTAAAATATCAATTTATAAAGCAATGTAAATTATTTAGTCACAAAATTTTAATATGAATTAAAAACCAATAGTTAATTAAATAGATAGAGGCAATATGTACACTATAAAAGTGAGAACTCAATGGGTTTAAAAACTAATCATAATAAACATGCATAAATAGTTTAATTAACATAAAAGATGCAACTTGCTTGACATTAATTTCAAAATATTCTTTTGCCATGAATATTCAACAAAAATTTGTTGACCGATTTATAGGTAGTCCTTAATTTCCAGTTGGTTACCTGTAGACGACAACTTTTAATCTACACAATTTATCATGGAGAGCCAACTAGCCAAGTGAATTGTCCGAAAAATTAATCAATTTAAAGGAACCTCTGCACTTCCACAATATTCTTCTTTTCTTAATCCTTTTAAACAAATTAATAAAAAAGTTTTTTTTAAAAAAAAAGGTCAATCACAAAAATAACTAATGAATAACACAAATAATCATCAAAACGATGATTGAAGTCAAAAAAGTCTCAAATATATCTAAACTAGATATATAAAAGGTATAAACTACTCTCTCCGCCTCAAAAATATGAATACAATACAATTTGCACACATATTGAGAAAAATAAAAGTAGAGGAAATAGAATAAAAAAGTTCTAAATTTATCCTTAGTGGCCCTACAAGATTATATAAACTGATGAATATTTTTATTTTTTTATATTACTCCATCCGTTCCTTAATATAGGTCATTTTAGAGTTATGCACAAATATTAAGAAAATAATTATAGAACATTAAATATACTATCAAGTGTCTATATTGCCCTTGTATTGGAAAAAGAGTGTTATTTATAAGACAAAAAATAGTGAGAGAACCAAAGTTATATTTATTACTTGGGGTAATATTGAAAACTAAACAATTAATGCTTACTTGAAATTCTCAAACGACTTATATTTAGGAACAAAAATATTTCACTAAAATGACCTATATTAAGGAACGAATAGAGTAATAGACTAACATATGTACCATTCACTTATTATATTTTATCTCACCTTTTTTGAAATAAAAAAAAAATTATATATTAACCATCATATTCATAATTAGGCCTCAAAGAAGGGTTAATTATTCTAAATTAATAAGGGTTAATTTGATATAATGCTTTGATTATGGGTGAAATATAAAAATTTTACAAAATAAGCAAGTAGTTATAAAATATTCATTATTGTCGGGGAATATTCGTTTGGCCGTGGAATATTCTTTTTGTCGGGAATCTCCATACGACGACGCAGCCTTGTGTGGGCCCCATAACGGAAAACGATTGGATGAAGAAAATGACAAGTATGAGTTATTTATAAATAACGGCGCAGTTGTTACCGTTAATACTGTTGGAATACCTGGTGGTTAAAACACAGTAATACGCGTTGTTGCATAGTAGCACACGGTATTGCACAAATTATTGATTCTTACGTAAGAAGGCACTACTCAATAATTGTTACAATAATTACTGTTCATTATTTTGTTTTATTGATTCAATAATTGTTGCGTTGATATTTATATTATTATTGTTTCAGTAATTGTCACTGCACAATATTTTTCATTATCAGATCAATAATTCATATTATTTGAATAATATTATCAGATAATATTATTTGCAATATCTAGAAAGTTCTGTCTAAGAGGTTTGGTCACCTAATTGCGCGCCAGTAAGGAGAAATCCTTATTGGAAAGCCCCCTCTTTCTTAGGAACGGGCTGGTTGTCATAATTGTGATTCTGTAATATTATTTTTAAATAATTAATTATTAATTATTATGATAAAGAAAATAATCATTTTATGTGCATATAGATGAAGAAAATTTTTAATGTGACAATTGTCGAAAATTAATATTTTATCTTTTTCTGATAAAATAATTCATTTAAATATATTATTTTAATAATATATTAACGGTGATATTTTTACAATGAATGTGGGATATTTGAGTATATGAGGAGGAAGAGTATTTTTGTGGCATTAAATATTTAACACATGTTTTGTGTGTTGGTGGACACAATTCTTGACCGAAAATTGATTATAGACTTTAAAATCGTCGGTTTGTGGATTTCGGATTATTTATGTTTGGAATTTGGAAAAAATTTCTTCTGCAAAGTTGTAGAGAATTGAAATTCCTAGAAAAAGTCGCGAGATTTGAATTTTTTGATAAAAGGACTATTTATTGTGAATTATTGAAGTTCCGGAATTCTGAAATAATTGATTTTTGGAAGTTTTAATTATTATTTTCAACAAAAACGTTTTCTTGCTTGGTGGGCTGCATGAAATATGTGTTGTGGCTGATTTCTTTGGCCAAAATGGTGGGCTAAGGAAAATTATATAGTTATATTAATATTTTATTAATTTAGTCTCCTTTGGCGTTCTAGCATTTTCCTATAAATATAGGGCTAAGTTAGAATTGAAAATCACACCAAAAATAAAGTTTATTCTCTTCCTCTCTCTATATTATCGAGCAGTATTCTTGTGAGTATACTTTGAGTGTTGCTATACGATGCGAATTTCTGTCAGCACTATACCCGAAATTCAGTCAGAAGTACGGTTATTTTGAGGTAAGAGATGTTATTTTTTTTTCTTAAATGATATTATATTCTTCAATATCATTATACCGAATTATTGGTAAACTTTTTAATCAAATTTGGAACTTTTTATGTCGGGATTACTATTCACGTATACGGCACTATTCACGTATACGACACTATTCACTGAAAAATAAAAATTTTCCTTTTTGTCCAAGATGTTTATTTTGGCTACTATCTTTGATTGTATTCATGTTTTGATCATTATTTTTGAATTCTACTTCAAAATTGGTTATTATGGAGTATTATTGATCTTGGATAAAACTGTTATACGAATCCCTAATATTTGTCATTCAATCTCACTGGATTCGTTTTTAAAAATATTTTTCATCATTCTCAGTCCTTAATGATGGTATTATTGAATATCTTTGACCTGTAGTGCAAAGATAAATGATTACTGATGAATATCTTTGGCCCCCGTAGTGCAAAGATGAAAAGGTGTTGAGATGAACATGACCAACCGGTGATATAAATGAATATCTTTGGCCTGTAGTGCAAAGATGATTAAAGATGTATATTGATTGTTGTTATAGAGATAAAATATTGATGATGGACTCTTAAATATTAGAAGATAGTAGAATTCATCTTCTACGTGACTCTTCTAATGGATTGTTGTTTCCGCTGTATTTGTTGATCTAAAACTTGTTGTCGATTATATTTTATTAGATTTTTTTCCCTGTTGAAGACTAGTGATAATTTGTTGTATATTATCTTAGTCATAATATTCTTTACTGGGCTAGTTGAGCTCACTCTTTTCCTTTTTGTTCCATTTTTCTTCTCAGGAGATGAGACCATAGCATGATCGAGTCGGGGTATGGAGTGAGGTTTCTAGAAAGATGTTTTAACAGTCCTCACTATTTTATAAAATAGTGTTTGAATAATTGTAATGAGGACTTATTTGCGTGTAGATATTGTCTAGAAGATAATATTTGTATTTAAACTCACAGTATGTATTGTCGTATTTCACACGACATTTGTATTATTGAAGTTGTAGTTTGCTTTATGTACCATGTATTTGGTGACTCGGAATGGGTGTTGTATACCTATTTTAGGGGCGTCACATAACCTCTCCTTAGACAAAACTTTCTAGACATTGCCAATAATGTTATCCAATAATATTATTCAGATAATATGAATTATTGCTCCGATAATAGAAAATACTGTGTAGTGACAATTATTGAAATAACAATAATATAAAATATCAACGCAGCAATTATTGAATCAATAAAATAAAATACTGAACAATAATTACTGTAACAATTATTGAGTAATGCCTTCTTACGTAAGATTCAATAATTGGTGTAATATCGTGTGCTACTGTATTTTAACCACCGGGTATTCCAACAGTATTAACGGTAACAACTACGCCGTTATTTATAAACAACTTATTCTTGTCGTTTTCTTCATCCAATCGCTTTTCGTTATGGGGCCCACACAAGGATGCGTCGTCGTACGAATATTCCCCGACAGCAAGAATATTCCACGACCAAACGAATATTTTATAACCACTTGCTTATTTGAAATATTTGCGTATTTTACCCATAACTATCCACATTAATCAAATCAACCCTTACTATTTTAAAATAATAGATGGAGAAAATTTAATTTTTAATAAATAAATAATTTTATTTGTCCTTAATGATATTGTCACTCTTATCTTCTTTGGGAAGGGTTCCAACGAGGTTCTGGACAGTATTCACACCTAAATTTAGAAGGATTCCCCTTTGCTCTATTATTTGCGGTCTTTTTACAATGAGCTGATAGAGTTGCAAATTTAGAAACATATAGTTAAGGCATGTAAAAATGTCAGGTGCTAAATTCATTCTAAAGTCATCTGCAATGGGTACTTTAATTAACTCTAAGTGTGACTCCGTTATCAACAATGTAGTTCAACAAATTATTTTGTAGGTATACATCTTTCCGATAGAGGGAAATTTTATTCAAAGACCTTGGTTGCTGACATCGCTTTCTCTTTTTCAAGAAAAGTATCCCTACTGTGAGAACTACCATCTGAGGAATTCACAGTGGTGAGAAGCTGTCTATTATATTGGTATATGTATATATACCTCCTTCCTATTTACATTGTTTCCGGCCTATGTAACTCAATCCCTTTTAATCCCTACAAATTACCTCACAATCTCCACTTTCTTTTCTTTATTATACGTCTTCTCAATATCTATTGTCCATTCGTTTACATAAGTGAAATAAAGAGAAATTATTAGTTTTAGAAGGGAAATGTTGTTTTGAAGAATGAGTGTTTCATTCAATTGTTTGACAATTTTAAGCATATTGAGAATTGAAGGTATATTCTTCTTTTACCAATGTGAAACAAAATAATTGTTACTTGGTTTATTATATTATATTTCTTATATTTTATATTAATTTTATATACTTTAGTTTATTTCATTTCATTTCATTTATTTAATTTATTTATTTTGTATTATGTTATATTATTTAATATTTTATGTTATGTCATATTATATTATTTTAATTTATATTAAATTATCTTATCTTATATTATTTAATTTTAGTTTAGTTTATGTTATTATATTATTTTATTTTATTTATTCGTGTAAAACTAAGTAAATGCTATTTAATTTAGTTTAGTATTGGAAAACTAAGTAAATACTACTTAGTTGATGTAAATTTGGTAGTTAAAACTAAGTAAATGATACTTAGATGATTTTAGTAGGGGAAAATTAAGTAAACTAGAGATATTTATTTATTTATTTTTAAATTTTGTTTTAAGTATTATTATATTATATTAGACTATATTATATTATTTTCTTATGTTATCTACTTCTGATAAAATTTTGTCGAAAATAGCAAATTTCACACTATTATATTCTAGTCTAACCACTATATATAACCTAACAAACAAATTATACGATAAATTTATACATTACGCAAAAAAGAACCCAAATTGAAGCAATTATCTGATTCAATACACTACCATAAGCCTCAATATTAAATTATGAACATGCTCTAAAATTGCACAAATTAAACCCAAATTAAAGCAATTCTAATATTCATCACTAATATAATAAAGTCAAATTGCACAAATCTAACCCAAATTGAAACTAAATATCACATTATTATTATATAATCAACATGCTAGCTGTCATTGCATAAATCTAACCCAAATTTTAACTAAATAGCCAAATCAAACTCAAATATAAAGGATGCATGCAATATAATTCAAATCAAACCCAAATTGAAAATTATAATGGAAGGTTATACAAATATTAGGGTTATATACAAATATTTTGGGGATAAGATCAATATCTTTGTCACTGTTGAAATTGGTTGAAATGGAGGTAAAAGAAAAAAATTAATAATTTTTTTTTGATACCTGTATGCAAACCGGCGTCGTGGAACAGGCTTGGCGTCGCTCCCTTTTCTTTTTTTGTTGTTTTTTTTTCTTTCTTCGCCTTCTGGCAGATCTGGCTGTTGAAGGAGTTTAAAAGGATCATCGATCTATTTCTACAATCGTATGAGGTTGCTGATTTTTATTAGCGTATAAATGTATTAGCGACCGATATGCTGTCGTTGTTACGGATTGATCGCAATAAGTCTCTCTCACCAATATTTATGCCAAATTAATGACGACAAATTTAAATCAGCGACCATAGGGCGGTCGCTAATGTAAATAACGACTAGTTATAATATCAGTCGTGGATAGCGGTCTCTAATTCTAGCATTAGCGACCGAATAATGCGATCGCAAATATTTTTGTTCGCTAATGAGTCATTTTCTTATAGTGATTATATTTATCTTTTAACATTTTAAGAAAAAAATTACATATTTTCCTACATGATTTCAAGAGTAGTTAATTATAATTATTAGTAACCGTGCGTTCGTGTAAACTCATAACCATCCAAATTAACTCATTAATTAATTTTCAACTAGAATGAGTTAACTAAAGTAATTACTCATTCTGTTTTATTAAATATCGTTTTAAAAAAGTGTTTTTGTCTCTTAATATTTATCAGTTGAGAATTTAAATTAAGATTTAATTGTTTATTTTCTAATATTACCCTAAATATTAAATATAATTTTATTCTCATTATTTTTTACGTAATAAATAACACTATTTTTTCAAATACAAGAATAATATAGACAATCGATATTATATTTAATATTATACGATGATTTTCTTAATACTTGTGTTGTGCAATGGTCAAGAGATTATGAGGTAATATTGTTGATGAGTGGTCATGAAATAATATTGTTGGTCCGTTTTATGTGTTAATTATGAATTAGTTATAAAATATGTGTAAGGTAGGTGTTTAATAAAACTAAATAATTACGATTTAAATGTGATGAATGGTCTCTAAAATCATGTTCAAGTGTTAAAATAGATAATACATTTTCAATTTAATATAATCTATTAAATCAAAAAGAAATTCATGCCAAGTAAGGTGGTGTTTTGAGTAATTAAGATCTAAATGTGATGAATTGTTTCTAAAGTTATGTTTAATTGTTACAACGAATAATACTTCTTTAATTTCGAGAACGATCGTACTAAATTTAAACTAGCCTGTGCATTGCACGGGTTATCAACTACTACCTTAATTCGTTCTTTAATATAAGTCGTTTTAGAGAAATATTTTTGTTCCTTAATATAAGACCCCAAGTATTAAATATAATTTTGGTTCTTTCACTATTTTCTGTCCTAATAAATAATAATCTCTTCTTTCAATATAAGGACAATATAGACCATTAATATATAATTAATGCTATACAATTATTTTCTTAATAATTGTGCATAACTCTAAAACAATATACTCCACGGTCAATAATAACACACCCTCGTATAATCACAAACTTTGACCACGGTCAAACAGACTTTGAAATTCTCATGTCTAATCTTAATCATCTTCTTAAAATTTTGACCACGGTCAAACAGACACTGGATTTCTCTTATCCAGTCTTTCTTAACCATTTAAATCCACTAGTTTTCTTCTCCGGTTGTAGTTCCATTTTAAAATACACTCATTTACTCCACAACCCAACACACCCAGTACCCACTTGTTTATTCAAACAAAAATAATTAATACTACTACTACTATCCCTTTCCACTAAACCCAAAATATTCAACCACCTTAAATATTTCAACTCAGAATTAAAACTGCAAATCCAGGTACAAGAACTTTAATTTATACTTATTATTATTATTATTATTATCATACTAAATTATTTGTAGTTTTATATAACAACATTATAATAAACTAAACAAAAAGAGGTACAAAGCCTCACAAAATTCTACATCTTCCCTTCGCCGCAGGACTTGTACCAAGACAAACAGGATCGACAAGGCCACATGCGGACCAGATCAAGAAAGAGCCATGGCCTCGTGGTCATGTGCCTAGCCAAGCTGCAACGTTTTCCCTTCCCATCTTACCCCCTCATTCACGTTCCTTAATTTCAATTTCACATTCACATAACAGAGCATGCATTAGGGTTCTCATCACTGAACATCTGAGGTGCAGGAGGGTACGAGTACATTTCAGTGGCAAACCTTGGAGGGTAGATTTGGTAATTCTGCGGCTGGTAATAGTAGAACTCATTCTTCTTCAGCTCTACCACTTTCGTCTCTTCTTGTTCACCAACACCAGCAGCCGCCTCTGGTTTTGATTCCTCTTCACCTCCACCTTCCTTCTTGTCTTTCCCCTCACCAGCGCCACCATCGGCCGCCTCCTCGCCTTTCTTTCCGTCCTTGTCACCACCGCCGTCTTCGCCTTTTTTCTCATCTTTAACCTTGTCTTCTTCTTTCTTCTCAGGCTCTTGCTTCACAACCACTGCATGTTTCCCTGTTCTCTTATAAACATATTCTACCAGTTTTGGTGCCTCAAACACTCCTTTTACCGTCACTTGTGAGCCCTTTAGATCTGGATCTGCACTCTCAACCCCTAAATAGCCAAATGAATAAAATAATTACAAAGCAATTAAATGTTGAGGGGTGTGGTTGAAATGAATATAATTTGACATTAATGTCAATACATGGTGCAAATTTGACTTCAAGTTGAAAAAATAATAATTATTGTTCAATGGAATCTAAAGAAGAGATTATTTTATTCGATTTAGAGAACGTACAGATTGGGAATATGGAATCATAAGAAATATTTTAGGTTCAAAAAAGATAAAAGGGAAGAAAAAAACACTTCTTTGCAAATACAGCTAAAAAGCAAACCAAAAAAAATTAAACCCTTCAAAAGAATCAAAAACAAATTAATAAAAATGAGCAGAAAAAAGAAAAAGAAAAAAGAGAAGAGGATATTATTAATTACCTTTCATTCTCAGTATACGTTTCTTAATTTCTTGAGCACAGGCCTCACAATGCATGTGTACTTTCAAAACCACTATAATTACCTGAGGCCGCAAAACAACAAATTCATGACCTCAACCACCACCATCCTTTGAATTACTACTACTCAATAACAGTACGTATTGTTTCATTTATTTAAGAATTAATAAAAGAAGAAATTAATTATAACCTCCTCTTTTTTCTCTTCGGGTTTGGGAATATCTTTCTCGTCGGGCCTTTTAGGGTCCTCGGCCGGTGGTTTTGGGATCGGAGTGAGAAGGTCGACCTTGCGGTGGCTCTTCCTCTGTACCCTCTCATGAACTTTGACCGGATCTGCCTTCTCACCCTTCACCACAACCTTATGACTCTTGCAATCCGTCTGAACATCTTCAACTCCTGCCAAATCACCCAAATAAATCAACAAGACAGACAGATCAAAGAGATAGAAAAACAAATGAATGAAAAATTACCTGGAAAGCCTTTGAGGCATCTACGGACTTTTCTAGCACAACCTTCGCAATGCATGTAAACTCTGAGAATAATCTCTTGTGGGGGCGGTGGCTCTTTCGATTCCTCTGCTTTCTTCTCATCACTCGGTTTATCGGGTTTAGCTTCTTCTTTCTTTTCTTCCTTCGCTTTTTTGGGTTCCTCTGTTTTCTTTTCCTCCACTTTGGGTTGCTCTGGTTTCTTTTCTTCCTGTAAAAACACCATCCATAAATCACAAATTAATTAGTAAGTATCATAAACAAACTAAAATTTGCAAGAGTAATAAAAAAAGATTGAATCTTTTTATGAGAGAAGTGGATTTCCAGACCTCCCCCATTTGGGTTTTGTTTGTTTGATAAAAGCTTTGGACTCACAGCAGCTATAGTATAGAGGACTCTCTCCCTCTCCCTCTCCCTCTCCCTCCCACTCTCCCTCTCCCTCTCCCTCTCCCACTCTAAAACTACTTTGTTTTGTTTGTTGAATTGTTGTGATGGTCTGTATTTCTCTCTCTAAAACAAAACTCGATCCTTAGTTTACATCACCGGTAATGAGGATTATACACTCAGGACCGTCAGATCTACGGCATTCATTATCGTCATCATAACCGACGTGGCTAATTTATAGCTTGCACGTGCAACATCAATGTGCTATCTATACTACTACAATTCTGTTCGGGGGAGTGTATGTGTAGGGTCCCGCTTAATTTTTTTGTATCGACTTATAATTATAAAATATATTAATTTTAAAAAATAGATTAAAAAAATTATTTATTAGTATATCTTTTTTAAACAATTATCATTAATATTTATTCTTACAATTAATAATTAAAAATTTGACATACAAATTCTAATACACATCATTTTCCTAACTACTCGTATCAATTTTGTGGAAACTTTCATCTTAACCGTCTAAACTTTCATTTTAATTTTGAAAATATTTATGGGCAGGATTTTTATTTTAAATAAAGATCGATATTTTTATAAGTTAAATTGATTTATTCACCGTCTTTCTCACTCTCCTACATAATCTTTTGAAGAAAAAACCGTTACTTGTCAAAGTACCACCTCTCTTTTAATTAAAAATATTGTTGTGCACTGCAATAAATTTGTATTAAATTATAATTATATAATATATTAATACTGATATTAGATAAAATTATAAGAGAACTTCATAATCTTCACTTATTACATATCTCTTTAAAAAAATAATAAAAATATAACATTCACAATATATATACTACTATTTTCTTTTAAATAATAAATTTTTATTTAGCGGATACTCTATCTTCCATAAAAAATATTTATTTATTTTAAATTAAATTATAAATTTTTTAATTTGAAATTTCAAAATTAATGTGAAGTTGTTTGATTTCTACTAATGCAACCGTTAGTCTTATAAATACTTTAAAAAATATTACCAAGTAAAATTTTGTTATTTAAAAACTAAAATTATATACATCACAATTTAAATAGAATAAATTCAAATTAACCACTTTTTGATAAATAGATTGAGTATTTAAAAGTCTATATTATTCTTTTACGGTTTTAACATCGTCAAAAACAAATAACACGAGTTTAAGATGACTAAACACAAAAAAATAAAATAAATAACTTGAATACATTGTTAGGTACTTATTTAACTATTTCTTCTGTTTAAAAATTAGATATATAATTTGATATTTGAAATTAATTTATAAAATATTAAAATTAAAAATTACTTTGTTTTTATTTAAAATTTAAAAATATTAAATTTATCTGTTTTATTTAAAATTTAATTTTAGTAAGGAAATAAAAGTTATTTTTATTAAATAAGAATTTATATTTTCATTAGCGAAAATCAAACTTTCACAAGTGGGACTCATTCATCATTTATATGAGACAAACTTGTGAAACTATTATTTTCACTTATGAAAATATTAATTTTTTTAAAAATGGCTCATTAGTTACTGTGTGGAACTATGTAATATTATGTTCTTTTAAAATAAAATTAATTTAGTTGTTGGTGTAAATTTAAAAAATTAATATTTTCACAATTAAATTTGGACTACATTTGTGTGGGACCTATTTATTACTCTCTCCGTTTTAAAATAAAAGTCTAAAATACTATTTTAAGTAGTACTAAATTAAAATTTTGCTTACCATAAATAATTTATTTCTTAAAATAATGTACCTATAATGCTCTTAATATTAATTGTCATATTTTTATTCTATATGCATATTTATGGAGCATCACTAATCATGAGTTATGTGAAAAAAACTATGCAATTAATTAAAATTTTAAATATGGATATTTTTACCATGCTATCCTTTTTAATTAATACGCACAAAAAGTCAACTACGCTTTTTATTCTCAGACTATGCAAAAAGAATCTTTTTGAAGGGTTAATTTTAGTAATGGTTAACATGAAATTAATTTTAATCAATTGACCAATATAGTGTCGACACGCATGTCAGAATGTGATCTCTCTTTGTGTGTTATTTGTCAATTGACCAACTTATCATGAAGATAACCGAATCCGAAAATTTTATTTGTAAAAATTTAAATTCCCTACATTTATTGTATTTATAATATTATTATTATTACATTTGTTATTGTTTCTTTCAAATTTAATATTTATTACATTTATTATATTTGAAAATTATATTTTATTATTTATGGATTGTCATGAAAAACCCAAAGTGGTATCTCCTAGTTTTAGTATACTCCTCTGTTTCTTAATATAATTTTATTTTTGCTAAATTATTTATCATTTTATATAATTTAAGAGAATTAACTAAAATATTTTCAAAATTATCCTTGATGAGAAAATGTTATATATGGGAGATAGAGAGAGTATGAGACGATTGATATTATATTTAATGTTACACAATTATTTTCTTAATTTTTATGTATAACTCTAAAAGAATATATATTAAGGAACGAATGGAGTATATAACTTATTTTAATTCCAGTCAAATTTCATCTTAATTAACATAATTAATACTCTATCTTCCAAATTCCTATATTTTATAATTTGAGTGTCTAAAATGTATGGTCATTTGTGGAGAATAATACAAATTTTATAGCATATAATTTATTGTAGTATTATTCTAAAGTATAAAAAAGATAATTCCGAGTCACGTAACAATGTAAATTGTGGTTTTTTTTAACCATTTAATACTAAATTAAATTAATATCTATAATTTTTTTAAATTAGAATTTTTTTTTTTTTACTCTTTTAGATGCAAAATTATTGATCATATGATTGTACTTATATCTACTGATTTGCTTGGAAAAAAAATTAAAACATTTTTTAATGGGCACTAACATATAGAGCTGAGTAAAGGACGAAATTGGAACCAAAATGAAGCCAAAAATCGCAAAAATTGCACAAATTAAAATTACACCAACGGTTCTGGGGTATGTGACGATTTTAGGTGGGTTGAAAAATTAAATTTATGATTTCGGTGTGGTTACTAGTCAAAACTGCACGCATAAAATTGAAACCGCACCAAATAATCATCATGTTTTCTCAAATTTGCTACAAGTATATATAATTTATCTACTATAAAATATTCTCCTCATTTTATTTTAGAAGATATATATTGCAGGGTTGAATGAAGAATAAATAATATCAATTATGTTTGCAAATCAAGAGTGGCTTGATATTTTCTAAATCAAATATGATAATATAGTATTGCCTCCATTCTATAATAATAGTCTTTTTGGCTTCATGTACATGAATTAAGAAAGTCATTTAATACTATCATTTAAGAATTAAAATTTATATGAAATTTCATCACTACCCCTTTATGTGAAGTTGAAAACTATTAATACAAAGGAGAAAATTTCTTGGGACAATGAGAGAAGTTAGGGGTGATATAGAAAAATAAATAATTTATTCTCCTAGAAAGTTATAAACGACAAATAAATTGAAACAAATTTTTTCTTATAAAAAGACAGTTATTATGCCCGATTAAGGGTTAACAATTGTTTGTTGAGAAATGAAGATGAGTAAATTAATATATATATATATATATATATATGAAAAAATATATGTATATAATTGTGTAGTACATAATCGGGCGATAGTTACGACGACGACAACGACTGAACCGTCGTCAGCCGTCACCATAGTCCGACTATATAATACACAGCTGTGTATTACACATATAACCCATATATATATATATATATATATATATATACGGTTAGGATCAAAAGCATTCTCTTTAAATAGCATTCCGTCTTAAATAGCATTCTGACATCAAAACGAAGTAATTTTGGAGGGACGCGGTGGCATTTTTGTAAATATGCGGTGTCATTGTATTTATAAAAATCTCAACGCGTCCCTCCAAAACTACGTCGTTTTGATGTCAGAATGCTATTTAAGGCAGAATGTTATTTAAGAAGAATGCTCTTGATCCTTACCATATATATATATATTTATATACGATTTAGGGGACCAGTCCATCACTAAAACTCATAACGGGCATGTTAATGACTTTAACGACGGACATATCCGCTGCTAAAGTCTGGTCTATTATCGGACTAGTTTATTCGTGATCCTCGCCGTAGAAATCCAAAATTTACAAAAGGGTTGGGAAATTAATAAAGGGTCCTTTACATAAGTATACAACAAATAAAAAGTAATTACAAGAAAAATGCATAAACTAAATAATTACAAAAAGAGTGTATTTAGGATTCATATTACAAAAAACTAGTACAATTCACATTAATAAAGAAACCTAAAATCAAGAAAAATAATTGCCATAATTTCAAATTCAAATTCAAACATTTGGGATCTGACAACAAAAATAAAATCAAAATAATAACAGTTGACAGTGGACATCCATTATCATTTTCTCCCTCTTCCTCCTCTAGTACCTTATCTGCTCCGACCTTATTTATCTACTACAACCATGTCCACGTTTATACCAAGGTAACCAATAAAAAACAGAACACTGCATAGGGAAGAGAGAGAGAAGAGACTGATGTGAAATATAATATTGATAACCAAACTTTCGTACCAAGGTAACCAAACATTTATACCAAGGTAATCAAATCTACCTTCACAAATGCAGTACGAATTTATTTCCTTGGTCTAAAAATTTAGCAACCAATTTCGTGAAGGTAAATAAAAAATAGAACACTGCATAGGAAAGAGAGATAGTAGAGTGATGTGTAATGTAATATTGATAACCAAACCTTCGTACCAAGGTACCCAAACATTTATACCAAGGTAACCAAACCTTTATACTAAGGTAACCTTTTTTTTATGAATATTTGGTTACCCACAAAAACTAAAATGGTTACATTTGTATCAAGGTTTGGCTACCAACTGCACCACATTCAAAATAATTTTATTTTTTAAAAGCGTGGCAATATCTTTATACTAACATTAACCAACGACGACAAGGACCGCCTCAACCCCACCCTCATCGCCTCCATCCGGTCGGCTCTCTCCCAAGCCAAGTCTCAGTCCACCGGCGACTCAGTTCTAATCACCCTAGCCCAATGCAAGTTTTTCTCCAACGGTTTTGATCTCAAAATGGACTCAATCCTCCGGCTCCGTCTCAGGCGCCCACAACCGCACTCTCCACATGGTCAATTTATTCAAGACGGTGGTCGCCGATCTGATTTCTCTCCCCATGGTGAAACTTGCCTACTTTTTTTTGTTGTTGTTGGAGGACACACACATATATATATATATATATATATATATTTATATCAGAAAGAATCAAGAGTAGAATTCTTAAGTAGTAGAATGCCTTAAATAATAGAATTCTATCAAAACGACATAGTTTTGATAAGACGCGGTGGCATTTTTGTAAATATGCGGTGGCATGGTATTTACAAAAATGCCACCGCGTCTTATCAAAACTACATCGTTTTGATAAAGTTCTATTATTTAAGAGAGTTCTACTATTTAAGAGGTCTACTCTTGATCCTGTCTGATATATATATATATATATATATATATATATATATATATATATATATATATATATTTTGGGTAGGTCTATGGTGGGATAAGATAACTCAAGAATATATTATTAGGCTAGTGGTTTAAGTTTTTGTTCGGGATGATTTGCTTTGGACTTGGGATTTGAATCAAGATTTGTTACGGACTGAAGATTTGACCCGAATTGTTACACATAACATGATATTATTTTAAATTATTCTATAAATAATTTTATGCTAAATAAATATGTGACTACACCTATTTAATATTAACATTACTAATTTTGAGATTATAATCCCTTACGATTAAATGTTTGTTTGATGATTAATTCCAAAGAATCTCAATAGCATGGCCCAGGGCCCATGCCATTACATTTTATTTTTGGCCGTCGACCAATATTTGGGCCTACCATAAGGCCCCCAGTATCACTTGGCTTTCTTATTCTGCATGTGGGCAAGGGCAACTGCCAGTGTATATCTATCTATCTATCTATCTACTTCCATGTCCCAATAGTAGTCACTATCTACGTGCCTCTTTAATCTCAAAAAGATTTTTATTTTTGTCTGGATCAATTTATAATTTTTAAAATGAATATAAATATATTTAATTATTATAGATACAGTTATAATTATTTGTATTATTTATTAATAATCATTTGACTTGTTTTCAAAATTAACATTTATAAATTGAGTCGGAAGAGTTAAACTTAAACCCAATCTAATATAGTGAAGTAAGAGAGTGTGGATGATCATAATTAACTAACTAACCATAGTTATAGTCTTCTAGATGCTTCCTTCCGTGAGAGTCCACTTAGAAGGGCATTATGACAAGTCATATTTTGTATAGATTTTGTACACCTGTCCTGGACCTGGTAAAAAGGTTAATGGCCCGGCCCCCACGTTAAACATCGTTCAAATATCCTTCCCCAATTAAACAACCGCGCCTCAATTTTGGGCCAACAGTCGGCTTGATTTTGACAGACAATTAGGACTGTCGGGTGCCCCAATAATATTCAACCTCACCCATTTTTGCATATACCCACAAACATTATGTTTATGCAAATATTTCAATTAGGAGTAACTTCTGGCTTAAGCATTATGCAAATTAGCATGTCCCACTTATGTGTGTGTGAGATAGAGAAAGAGTCTTCCTTATTTCATTTAATTAATATTGGACATTAGAGAGAAGAAAAACAATTACTGTTGCTCTTGTGTACATTCTAAATTTAAATTGTTACTATATATATTTTGGGGTTGGGGTTGGGGTTGGGGTTGGGTTGGATTGGGATTGGGGTTGGGGTTGGGGTTGGGTTGGGTTTGGGTTCAAAACAGACAAGAAGTTTATTTACTCGGAAAAATTACATAAAAATATAAAGAAAGCATTAATTATCTTGTTTTGACAATTATATAACTAAACTTAAAAGGAACTTTTCTTCAAAAAGAAAAAGTTTAAAAATTAAAGGAACTTATATTATATGTTAGTTAATGAAAGAAAGTATTATCATGTGTGACAACTTATATAATTAAATTTAAAGGAGCTTTTCTTGATGAGAAAAAAATTAAATTAAAGGAGCTTATACAGTTAATTAATGAATGTATAGAATAAATAGGAGATAAATAATTTTTTGGTCATTATACTGGGTCCGATTTTCATTGTGGTTATCAATTTTTTTTTTGTTACAATTGAATAACTGTTCTCTCAAAAACTTACAAAATGATCATTTCGTTATTCCGTCCAAAAAACGTACAGAAATGCTGACAGTGCATATTGAGTTGTTATTTTTGCTGACGTGGCCCGTTATTTTTGTTGATGTGGAGATTAAAAATTTTATTAAAGAAAATGTTACTCACAAGTCTCGAACTCTAGACCTCTCGAAATTAGAAATCTTATATTCCAGCAAAAACCTTTGTGCCAACTATCTACCATGCTTAAATTTATGTAATACTAATATTTAAACTAAATAGCATCGTTTATAGGAATTGTAATAATAATAATAATTGTAATAACTGTAATAATAATAATTATTATTATAATAATACAGTGACCAAAAAGGGATAATACACTGTAGTATTTCAATAATAATAATAATAATAACTTAAATATGATTTACTATCCTAAATTACACAATTTTTTGTAATAATAAAAAAAAGCACAGTTTTTTTAATAAAAAAAAACAAAAACAACGCACAAAAAAATATAAACAACGCACACAAAAAACAAAAAAATAAAAACCAAAAGCAACAACGCAAAAAAACATAAAAAAACGCAGTTTTTATGTAATTTGCAGTTTTTATTTGGTTTTTATTTTTGTTTATAATAAAATAAAAATGCAGTTTTTTGTAATTTGCAGTTTTTTGTGTTTTTATGCAATTTTTTTTATTATAAAAAACATAGTATTTTTTTAATAAAAATAAAAAAACTGCATTTTATTATTACAAAAAATAATAATATAAAACTGTAGTTTTTTTATGCGGTTATTTTGTTTTTTTTAATAAAAATAAAAAAATTGCAGTTTTTTATGTAGTTTTTTGTTTTTTTTTGATCTTTTTTAAACTGCATTTTTTTTTTTTTTTGTTTTTTGTTTTTTTTTGCGTTGTTTGTTGTTTTTTATGTATGGTTTTTTTTCGTTGTTTTATATTTTTTAAATTGCATTTTTTTTTTTTTTTACCTAAAAATGTAGAAACAGTAACATTAATTTATGGACCCAAAGTTTGTAAGTTTTAATTATTTTAATCGCGAACTTTGTTCCATTATATTATTACACTAACAAGAGGGTACATGGCAAGTTTCTACAGGAAACATATGCATGGGACTTTGGAATGAAAAAAAATATTGATACTTTTAACACGTAATTAATGTAGAAGAGAATAAAAATAATAATAATAATACTAACTAGCATCATTATTACAATTATATAAATTTAAGCATGGTAGATAGTTGGCACAATGATTTTTGTTGGAATATAAAGTTTCTAGTTTGGAGAGGTCTAGAGTTTGAGACTTGTGAGTAACATTTTCTTTAAGAAAATTTTTAACCCTCCACGTCAGCAAAAATAACGGCTCAATATGCACAGTCAGCATTTCTGTCAAATTTTCTGACCAAAAAGTTATTTATCCCGAATAAATATAAATTGACACCATAAAAAATAAAAGGTTGAAATCGTGTAGGGGAAAAGCCCAACAGGTTATGCTTAAATTATTTGATTGGCCTGTATGTACAGATTTCGGGTGGAGCCCCGTTTTGATACCATGTACATGAGACAAGACATGACACTAGTTGTAGAAAATCATTTTAATTTCTGAAATTAAAATAATATATCCATATACCAACTAAAATGTATCTTTAATTAATTTAAAAACAAAGGGAATTAATTATATTTTAGGAGCTATATATATTCAACCAAAAGAAAGAACTGTTGAAAAACTATTTCAGCTAGGCAGTTTTAAATTCTTATAAAATTTATCTAAGATGCTTGTTTTAGTAAGTTTATATTTTTTAAAAATAGTATGATATGTCTTCTACAACATATTAAAAGTTGGTTATATTGGATGTACGGCTTGAAAGATAGAAAATCGCAAAGTAGTTACTATTGGATGTTAGAGTTTTTTCAATTAATTAATTTTTTGTTGGGCCGCTAATATACTTTCTATTTTTTCAATCTGGGTCAAAATCAAACCCAAGGACCTTAACTCCGCTCCCTCGCTGCTGCAACCTACACGTCGCTGCTACAGACCTCCGGTAACCGCTCTCAAATTTTGACCCCCTCAAAGTTGGTTTTGGTTCCGCCACTGCTAAGGCTTGTTTATAACAAACACCCTACCGCTACGTACGTCTCTATTAATTTTAATATTTTTTGGAGTTGATTTGTAAAATTCAAAATTGGGTAGGAAAGAATAGGAGCATGCATGAGCTAATTATAATTTAGATCAAGACTGAACTGAACAAAGTTTTTATCTATATTCATCCGTCGTTGCCGTTTCCATCCACCGAAAAACATTTAATCGTAACATGTCAGGGGATCCGATTAGATACAATAAATTACAAAATAATTAGTAATACTTTTAAAAAGATTTCATAAAAAGAGTCTCGTATGTTAAATTTTACATATTTTATGTTTAATTTTATTTTACTAATAGTATGATACTAAAAATACAATGATAAAATTAAAAATATTATATATAATTTTTGTATTAAAATTAAAATAAGAAAAATCTCTATTTTTTGTACTCAAAATTTGACAAATAAAACTCTCTTTAAACACCGTACGAGTAGGACGAGTGAGATGAGGGATGGTACTATTGGGTCAAAGCCCACTGCTCTCCTTAAGATGGGCTACTTTGGCAAATATAGTAATATAGTAATATACTAAATTGTAAAGAATTCATCCAAACTATTTCTCGAGAATGAGGGTATGATTAAAATTAATATGATAGTAAAAATGAATGAACACCCTTAATAAAAAAAAGATTTATTCCTTCTTAATTATTATTTTTTCTTCATTACGTCTAAGAGGCTTACGCCCATTCGCATTAGTTCATCCAAAATTTCTTACCCTTATACACAAATTCTTGAATAAATCATCTTCAATCAAGTGATTTAATACTCAGATTTAATCAAAGTTGACACCGCCCACCTTGAACAAATAGGAGGCAGGCCACAAGGTTGCCATCACCCTTAAAATTTAGGGGAAAACTATATTTTATTTGATTTAAAAAAATTTAATCTATATTCTTATTATCATAATTATCTACTTATCACACTCACTTGTTCAATAAGATAAGTAACCAAATATCATAACAGCTAGCTAGGGAGGTACGTACGTACGTACAAGAGTAGTAAAAATGAAAGTTTAAATAACATAAATAAACAATCAACCAAAAAAGTAGTCCTACGTAATTCAATTCATCACGTTGGGACTAGAAATACCTCAAAATCATCATCTTCAGTGCCCACATACCAGCGATTGCAACTCATCCAGATCATAACAAACAACATTAAAACAATACCCAACCAAGCCATGGCTACATGAGGCATATTATTATTATTATTCTTCACCCTTCCTCCTTTACCAATATTTATCTTCTCTCCGGCCACACTATTCTCCCTTTCCACGGCTACTACCACCTTTACCTTTTCTCTCTCCACTAATTTCTCATTAGATATAATGAGTGAAGAAGAAGAAGAAGAAGAAGAAGTACTACTACAACTAGGAGAACAAAACTCATCACCATGATCACCATCACCTTCCTTGTTAAATATTCCACCAGATGTACACCCGTCATTTATTATCTCATGATCAAAAGCATAGGAGGAGGATACTACAGATTTCAGTTGTTCACTTTGTTGAGTAATGATCAAATCAAAGCAGTCACCGCATATTTCTTCCCCGTCTAGATCATCATCATCATCATCATCGTCACTGTCCTGAAAAAGCCGCCTTCCTTTTAACTTGCCGCTTTGAATAGCCGACAACCGGTCTCTGAGTAATTCAACAAGCATATCATCATTTTCTTCTCTCACCTTGGAGTTGAACATCATCATATATCCCCTACCTTCGGAAGGTGGTCTACGCTTTACCTGCAGAGAGGACATTAGCTCCCTTGGAGAGTATTTGTTAAATAACTGATCAACACTACTAATGCTGCTGCTTGAACATCGACGCAAGACTTTATCGTGACGACAAGGATTTGATTGTTTGCAAGTCATGTTCCAATGTTCTTCAAGCTGCTTATATTTTTCTTCTAGTAATGGGTCTTCTTTTTCTTCATCTTCTTGCGTGGGGTCTCTTCTTCTTTTTCCCATCTCTCTCTCTCTATATATATTTGTATTGAAGTACTAGTAATGATGGTTGTTTTTGTTTTATTAGTGGCAAGGAGATTTTGAATTACGAAAGATGAAGGTAAGGTTAGTGGTGTGTGGGTTAGTTGTGAATGTGCCTTGATGGACGAGATTATAGCGGGGGAGCCGAGGGGGTATGCACAACTCACGTTCTCAATTTTTTCAAATTTGATTTTTTGGGATACACTTGAGATTTGAACGGTTTATTGCGTTTATCTTTTTACAAAGTTCCTTTTTACTCTAATTTACCTTGACCCCACCTTACGGTTTTCATCTCCATCTCTTTGCTTCCAACATTTTTATTCCCGGCTAATTATTTGCTCTAGTCTAGACTACTAGTTCATGATTGTGTCTCTTCATTTTCAAGTTCTTTAGTCTATTTTACATCTCGAGACTGGCTGGCTGGCTGGCTCAGACCAGAACAATTTGTGCTAGGGGGGCCATATGTAAACAAGTAGATTTGATCTACCTAACAAAACAAGTGGCTACCCCATCGTACAATGACTGCAAAAATATTGATAGATTAGAGCCCAGCTTATGATTCAAGAATGGCTACATTCAAATATCCAAGCAAACAATGGGTCGCTAAGATGATCAATTTTTCATTCCTTGCAATTCTGACAATAGATGCAACAAGTGTTAATTTCTGAATCAACATAATCCAAGTAACATCAGTTGGGACAGGTGATGCAGTCATTTTATGAACCAGTTCCAAGATTCACAACAGTATCAGACGTTACAAAACCAATCACCAATTTACTTGGGACAGTTTGAATTCATTGACAATCTCAAGTTAAATTCCTAAACTCTAGCCTCAAGTTGGTGTACAACACTACAACCTTCCTGTGCAGACCTGCAAGCCTCCACTGTTTAAGAGTTTGACATGTCTTCTATTACGCCTTTACCATCCAAAGCATCAAAGTAAAAGAAATTTTTAATAGGATCCCCTTTCCCTGATATTGCTTTAATAACTTCCTGCAAGAATAGGTAATGGTTTCAAATTAGGTGAAAACAAATTAAGAACTAAATATGAACTTCAAGTAAGGAAGACTACAGTCCCGATCAAATACCTGCCCAAGAATCCCACCGATTATTGCACATACAGGAGGAAATTCACTTGTACCCGCTAGCAATCTCTCTAGGAGAGACTCGGGAATCTGAGATTCATTCAGTGACTGCAAGGGCAACCAGAGCTTATGTAAGAACCACATAGTAATTTTTTAATAACAGAAACCTGAGTTGCATACTTGTGCCTGACAAAGTTCCGTCTTCAACTTGAGAAGATTAGGAAGGTCTGCAGTCGATGTTTCTCCATGATAACGACCCTCAACATCTTCAAACCTTTCAATCACTGCTCTAAAATAAGTTGGATTATTTTCCTATAGGATTTAATGATGACATATGCATAATGGCAACCAAAAAGAGAGGTGTGGTTCAAAAGAGAATCATAATATTTTTTTGATAATTCAAAGCAATAATATTATTAATTGTGTTGGATATTTTCTTTACTCTTCTTTTTCATTTTTTTGGGGGAGGGGAATAAATATTGTTCTACCCCATTTTCCTATATTTACAACCAATTCTTTAAACAATTGAATAACGATCCGTCTAGATTTCATGCTTCTTCTCATCATAATTAGACAACCTATATAAGATATTGTTTTGCAAGGAACATATGAGAGATAGTTGTGTAAGTTACATATGAGATAGAGTTCTGCAAGGAACAGCTGTTTAGCTTTCACAACACCATCAAAGTACTACCTCACTCATTATTTACACAATGATATAGTCTCACAAAACTTCACTCATTATGTTGCAAGCAGAAGACTACCTCAAGCAAGCGTGCCGTGGAGTCTATCATTTCCCTTAACAAGATTTCTCACCCGTTGTGTTCTGTAAGCAACTCATGTATTGCCTATCCATTTTTATT
The DNA here is from genome assembly GCA_020205505.1 of Panax japonicus. Taxonomy (NCBI): domain Eukaryota; kingdom Viridiplantae; phylum Streptophyta; class Magnoliopsida; order Apiales; family Araliaceae; genus Panax; species Panax japonicus. The sequence continues at coordinate 71,810,018 of CM035098.1, read as the reverse complement.
TTTTACTTACAAACAACCTCCAGATCCTCACCAGTAGTCACAATGAGAGGGTGGGGATGATAAGTATAAAAGTGCAAATAAATAAAAGGAGCAAGTAATATTACCTCTCATAGCAAAGTACAGCTTCGCCACTCTCTTAGGAAGAGATCTCCAAGGTATTGCAATTGCTTCCTGAAAGAAAACATAAAATTGATTATCATGAGATATAAATGAAATGACCTTAATTGAATACAATGACCACCGAAATATTACACTATCATAGTAAAAAGATAGTAAAAAGAGGACAGATAAAGTGGGGCAATGGTTATGAGATTTATGACTCAGCTCCAAAAGAGAATTCTATAAGAAATTCCTTCCTTTTAGTGGTATTTACTAGTAAGCCTTCATTGGCCTTCATCGATTATTGAGTCTTGTTCGATTATTATGGGATATCAATTAACTTACCACATATTGATAATTTGAAATGAATAATCAAATATCCACATGGTTTAACATCTTGCATGCGTCAATAAGATACTAGAGAGTAAGGGTTGGCAAAATATTAAGTAAAAACGATAGTTTCCCAAAACCAGCCATACCGAATCAGTGAGTTCGGTAAATTTACCAACCGGTACGGCATTGGTAAATTTTTCCCGTACATCGGATTGGCATTGGTAGTCACTTTCTCATATTCGGTAATCCAGACCTATTTACCGGTTTAATATATATATATATATATATATATATATAGTAAATCATATTTTTTGTTTGTGTCAAACATATACAAGAAACTGAAGAGAGAAACATGAATTGAAGTTTGAAATCAAATCACAGACGCTCAAAGTCTCAACAATACGCACATGCATGTTCATCATCTTCAATGGCAATCATCATCTTCAGGATTTCAACAGATCTACCCCAATTTCAACTACCTGGCATATGGTGAGGTAAAGTCCTCTCTCTGACATCTTCAATATTTTAATTATGGGTATTTTAGCTTTAATTTTATTTGGGTGAATGATAAAGCACTTAACCCACTGTGAGTTCGTGAGAATTGAGGAGCGATGGAGAGGATGAGTGGATAACTAAAGAAGTCAAGCTTATCCCAAATGAATATTTCTAATATATTATAAAATAGTTGTAGATAAGTAAAAGTAAAAAACTCTCCTAATCTCTATTCCTCCAGCAACCAACAACTGGGCTACTGTAATTTGGGCTTATGGATCTCCTACTATGTGCCAGAGACTTAATGTTAGTGGATTTTATATAAAAAAATAAAAAATGTCCAAAATAATAAATAAATAAATTAATCAGTATATAACGGTATGTACCGAATTGGCATTAATCGGTACAGGATTCCGGTAATTTGGTACTAGTATCGATATTCATTTTTGAGTAAAATAAAACAGTTCGGTACATATTTTACTGTTGTACAACCCCTACTAGAGAGCAATACTGAACATTATTTTGCTAACTTCAATGAAATAATACCTCAAAACTGGGATACTGTAGTTGGCATTCAGTCGCGGTATCAAGTTTTTTCTGCTGACAGGAAAAAAATAGCTATAAGCAAAAAACATTAATTATGCCAGATAGATGTTTTTGTGCTCAAGTATTCTTCATCAACAAACTTCATGAAGCAAGTTTCTGAGTAAAACATTAGCAAGAGCCAAGAGATGAGCACGTAATCAGTCAATCCACAAGCTGAACCAAGAATTCAGTAGAATCCTTGAAGAGGAACATAAAGGTTCATGATAACAAGGTGAATGACGAGGCAGGTCATACAGAGGCATGCTAGTGAAAGCTGACTTGCACCAGAGCCAAATAATACCAAATCCATAAATGTTTATGCTTTAAATGATAGGCAACATATACAACTTTCTAAACACAATTTAGTGATAGCCTTTACCAGCCGTTGCCTCAGTGGACATTATTAAGGATTGTTACTAAGCTTTATTGTGCAACCAGTATTAATTGGTATGGATTTTTTTATATATAATTTTGGGACAGAGTTGATGGAATGTCATCACTTTTAAACAATATTCAATCATGAATTTACTCTTCAAAACTTATCAATAGATTTAGCCCTTTTGGTATGAATAGTTTATCGGTCTGGGCATGTGTAATCTTATCTTGGTCATAGTCGTCATGACGTCGCCTAGGCGTTCTGGTGTTGGAGAAGGTCAAGACACGCCGAGCCGCCAAGGCTCGCATAATGGTAATGGGCTCAAGTTTAAGTGATGAAGTCATTTTTAACCATGACCGATCATAACCGATGGACTTTTCGATTACCCAAGTAACTCAACTCACGACCTTAACCTAACCCTAACCCATGACCTACTCTTTTGAACAACTCTTTTGAATGAGAGTAATGCTCGTGAGACAAAAATGACTTCGTAGTTGATGAATTTGCTTGAGCTATGACTAGAAACAGAGTAGAGAGTGGACACTTTTTCATAAGGTTAGTTATTATATTTTGAGTTTTAGTGTATATAAAATTTTGTTGTGCAATATACTTTTGAAATAAAATAAGTAATATATAAATTGCACATTGTTAACTATTTGTCGCCATACGGACGCCTTATCACCTAGGCGTCCTGGTGGTCAACTACCGCCGCATTCCGTCTTGGCGTCGTGACAACTATGATCCGGGCATCGTATTTGGGGATTCGGCTACTAGTTTATGTTCTTAATTTCCTAGTGTGAGTATTGACAAGAATTAATTGAAATTCTGGCATGGGCTCACAAAAGTACACCATTGACCAACTTCATTTGTTGTAAGCCGGACATATTAATGCTTCAAGTGTCTATCTAGTTTATTTACGTGTACTACTTATTAAGGTAATAGTGAAGTTTAGTATGCCTACATTATATTTTGGTGTAACAGCCCTATCAAGCTGAAACTTGGCACAAAAGAAATGACCTTAAATTAAAATCTAAGAACGTCAAAAGAAATAAACCAGCCACTATCACAATTAACTACCACCTAAAACTAATAAACTTAGTATCTAAATTTACAGTCCACAAACATTGCGCCTATTCCTGACTAGTAATTCAAGATAAATCATGACCGAAGAGAACAAGCAGATGAAGAATGTGATACATTCAGAAATTGTAATCATATATATATATATATATATATATATATATATATGTGTGTGTGTGTGTGCGTGTGTGTGTGCGCGCGCATGTTAATGTGTGTCAATGTCAATACTTGGGCCTTGGCTCATTTCAAAACAAAATAAAAGAAGAAGAAGAAGTACAGCAAAGATGCCTACTGTGCCCCTGTTTTTTGTATTATGAAGTCTCTAAGAATTTATCATTTTCTGGACAGCTTTATGTTGAATGTAGATACATCACATAGTATACATCCAGAGAACATGATTTTGTTAGTTTTAGCACACCTCACCAGCAAAAAGCCAAAGCATCATGAGAGTTCGAATATAACCTTTGAATAGGAATAGTTCTGCAAATCAACAAATATTTCACCACAAGAATCTCGACAGTCAACCGAGTAAAATGCAACATGCTTTGACAACTTGCGGCACTTTTCATTGACCAATTTCTGAGGCACAATCATTAGAAAGACAGAAAGAGATTAAAATTCAAAAACAAGATAGATCCAAATAATTGCTTATAGAAATTAATAAAAAATAATAATTACGAGTAGAGGAGTGGATCTACAGATCTACATTAGCCACGCACAAAAAAATACATGCAACCTCGTACTGGCAAGTGAGAGTAAGAACTATACTTTTGTTACAAGAGAGCAACAACAGACAACAACGACATCAAACTTTTCGAAGAAATCCACACTGAAGCTAAACAAGTCACCTGTAAGACAAATTCAGGACGGACTCATCAAAAAGAAATAAAAAGTAATAAATTCAAACCTGTAATATGTTGGCAATTAGCAGCCCAACCACATTAGGATAATTGTGACCAAGTTCTAAGTTGGCTCGACAGAAATTTACATGTCTATTTTGCAATATGTTTATTGTTGGAATATATTTTTTTATCAAGCTTTATCCGAGACTGGCACGCGACAGAGTATAAACTAGAAGACATCAAACAGAAAGAAGCATGTGAAAGACAATTTGTAGTGCTAGGTTCAAGATGAAGTCCATCTAGAGTACTATTAGTTAATGTACTTTGACTTCTAGATCACAGAACAAGGTATAAAAGAAGCAAACCTTTTTCTACAGAAACACGAACCATAGGATTGAAATTTTTCAATGATTCAGAACAAAGTTCAGCTACAGATATCCCACCAAACTCATTGCAATCAAAAGGAATCAAGAAATTTGCCGTTGACGCTTCTTCATTCACTGGGCGATCATCATTTAGCGTCACACTGCCCACTCCAGCTAGAACGATGTTCTTGCAAAACTGCAGTGATATATTCTAGCTAAGTTACAATTTTACAGCTTTACTATCGGCAACAATAAATGAGCACTTCTACGGAAATTCTAATTTATTTGTATCCAAGGTGACCTAGTCAAATTAGATAACAAGAATAATATCATGACAAATTCAACACTTTGTCAATCTCAATTAAGAGCCCTTCCTTTTATGCGACACCCCAAAATGAAAGTTAAACTGTTGAAGTTCATCTTAATAAGTTAAGCTATTAATGATAATATTCAAATTAACCACCTAAAATATAGTCTTATGCAATACGCACCTATGATGGTTCCTAATTATTTAAAAATGCACATACATAATTGTCAGTTGTGCCATATATATATTAAATGATATTTGATATTTCTTAACAAGTTCTAAAATTACCTCAATAGCAGTCCCTTTGAGGCCACTGACTAATATATGAGATTTGCTTAGTCTGGGAAGAAACAGTGAAAGCTCATAGTTAGCACACACATAAATATAAATTCATATTGAATAGCTGCGGCAAGGAGAAGCTCATATTTCCCACATCAAAAACAGAGTTGCCATTTTAGCTAAATCTAAGAACTCATGATCTTTTAACTAAAACTAGGTGTAGAATTAATACAAGTACTGTACCTTCGTTGAGCATCAACACCCCAAACCCTAATCTGACGATCATATAGAGCAGTTTCCTGCTCTGTCAACTCCTCCCCCTTCATTCCCAAATTCAGCCTGAAATTTACAACTGTTATATTAGATCAACTGTATTATATATGTGTATATAGAGAGAACCCTAGACCTAGAAGGAAATCAAACTGAAGGGGACGAGCTCTTGCTGAAAGAAGACTGGCGTGGAAGAACATAGACTTCGGGGTGCTTTTGAAAATTTTGATTCTAAATTTAATTGGGCAACAAGGGCCCAGTTCTTATGGATCGTTAGCCCAACAAGGATGAACAGCTCCAAAAATTAATAATTGGAACAATTACATATTACAATACATTTTTAAAAATAATTACAAAAATCATACATTTATAAAATAATTACAAAAATATGACACTTCATCATATATATTTACAATACTAATACAATTAAAGAGTCCTTAAATTAAGGGATTAATATTGAGTCCTTAAATTAAGGGATTAATATTAATGGACTGACATAACAAATTAGTTTCCATCTTCCTTCGGTCTCTCTCTCTACGCCCTTACTATTTCTCTCTCTTCTCCATTACTACTTCTCTCTCTCCTCTCGAAGCCACTCGTCGTCGTCCTCTTTCGCCGTCGCCGCCGCCGCAACACCACAGTCTCTCAACTCCGACAGAAAATTGAGTACGTGACTTTCAGGCTATGTTTTCAGGCTACTACGTATTTTTCTCTCTCCAACTCTCTCACAACTGAAAGGATTCTGGTTTCTCTTTAAGGTATGCTTCTAATTTCTGTTAATTTTTATTCTACTAATTAATTGTCAATATGATCATACATATACACTATTTTTCTAACAGAATGGTGTATTGATTGTTTGGATTTGTGTTATTTTTATGTTTTGTATAGAATGGTTGATACAATGAAGAATGATGGAAAGAAGAAAAGAATCACAGAGGGTGATTCTATTAAGGACTTCAAGAAATTTGTTTGCGTTTGTGCAGTTGGATTCTAATTTTGATTTTCCTGTAGTTAAGACAGAAGCTCAAGTTCATAGCCAGAAGATATTTCCAACCCAAATTTTTTTAAAGGTTTGCTAATTTAAATTTTGTTATTGTTACTATCATATAACTGTTTGGTTACTCCTGCATTATGTTTTGGTTACTGTTAGCTTGTGATTCGGATACCATTTTTGTTACCTTGATTTGATATTTTGGTTACTTTTTTATGTTGTTATGGTTACCATGTATTTGCTTAGTATACATGGTTGACTAAACTATTTTGGTGTACATATTGTTTATGTATTGGTTACCATTAAAATATGTTTTGGTTACTATCATATAAATATTTGGTTACTTTTTTTTGTTGTTCTGTTTACCATGTATTTGTTTAGTATATATGGGTGGACTAAACTGTTCTTGGTTTATATGTTGTTTATGTATTGGTTACCGTTAATATATATTTTGGTTACTAACATATAACTGTTTGGTTACTAAATGAGCATATTTTTTGTTACTGTTAGCTTATAGTTTGGATACAATTCTTTTTTCCTCAATTGGGATTTTGGTTACTTTTATATGTTGTTTTGGTTACAATGTATTTGCTTAGTATACATTGGTTGACTAAACTAGTTTTGGTATACATGTTGTTTATGTGTTGGTTACTTTTAGAACATGGTTTGGTTACTATCATATAACTGTTTGGTTACTTTTTTAGTATATTTTTTGGTATACATATTTTTGTTTTTGTGACCTTTAAATTATGTTTTGGTTAATATTATATATAACTGTTTGTTTACTACATAAAATGGTCTGTACTACATGTTTATATTTTGGTTACCATTAGATTATATAATATAACTTTTTGGCTACTGTGTAATTGTTATATTATATTGTTGGTTAGTATGCTCTTATTTGTTGGTCACTACGTAGCTGTTTATGATATAAATATTGTTTATATATGGTTACTAATGACTATATAAATCTGATTTTGTTTATTTGCAGTTATGAGATCTTTACTATGTATGAGGAATGCAACAGAAAATTTACTGAAAAAGTTATATATTGGTGTGACATTGAACTAGTGATTTATCTCCAGACGAGATGCGCCTCCACAGTTGGCTTTTTAACAACTTCAGAGAATTTTCACGAAGATTTGTACCAAATTTTGATTAGTTCGGTTGTCGTTGTACTGTCATTTTGAATTGTGTTTCATACTTTGGTTTTGTTGGATATCCATAGCCATTTGTTATGGTTAGTGAGTATATAATATTTATTGGAACTTATGTAAATGAGATTACATATTTGATTATATTACCAGTGATTTGACATTGTTTGTTGGTTCGTATTTGTTACTTCTAAGTTGTGTCAAATACATTGTTTGAAAGGTGCAGTTGGTAACCAAACATGCATAGAAGGGTAACTATTTTATTTTTTGGTAGTAACCAGATAGTTACAAGCTTGTATCAGGACATATATCAAGTGTTAAATGTACATGTGAGAGTATACATGGGTTGCCTAAACTGGATTGGATATACATGTTGTTTCTGTTTTGGTTACCATTAAAACATGTTCTGGTTACTTTTATATAACTATTTGGTTACTTCGTTATTATGTTTTGGTTACTGTTACCTTATGGTTTAGCTACTATTATTGTGCCCTTAATGTGGGATTTTGGTTACTTTTATTTTTTATTCTGATTAATATGTAATTATTTAGTATACATGGATTGCCTAAATTGGGTTTCATTACATGATGTTTCTGTTCTGGTTACCATTAAAATCTGTTATGGTTACTATCATATAATTATGTGGTTACTGTTTTATTATGTTACATTATGGTTACTGTTATTAGTAACCAGATAGTTATAAGCTTGTATCAGGACAAACATCAATGGTTACTAACATTAAACAATTATATATTCCTGTAAACAATTAAATTTGTTGTATTGGTTACTGACAGTCTCCATTGTCTAACAACTGAATAAACATTGTAAAGTAACCAATTCAATATTAGACAGTAACCAAATTACATAATCTCAGTAACCAGAAAATAAACCACATTTTTACATGTAATTTTGAAGGCCTAAATGTTGGAATTTGGCCAAAAAAACCCTGTAGTTCACCAGCAACGCTTGTGACTTTTGATTGTTGACCCGTTTCCAATGAAATTAGGCTCCGAAAACGTCAAAATCTGACACTTTAAACTTGACAAAAATTGCCAAATTGTCACTGCAACCAAATAAACATTATACTGTTATCAATTAAATAGTATACAACAACCAATATATATAATCAGATTAACAGTTATATGAAGGTAACAAATGTAGTCAATAAGTAACCACCAATATAAAAGAAACAATTATAAAACTCAATAACATTATAGAGTAACCAAATAAACACCTTACAGTATCTAAATACATATTAAACAGTAATCAAGATATATGTAATTAGTAGCCAAGATTATAAAAAATATTTTTACATTCATTTTACAACCAAAACAATCAGTAATGACTTTGTTACAAATTAAAGACTAACAGGTGTATGAAAGTAACCAATGTAGTTAATCAGCAACCATCAATATAAAAAAAATCAGTATAAAACACAGTAATATTATGTAGTAACCATGGTAATATTACACAATAAACAAGTCAACATTATATACTAACCAAATTCAGATTAGACAGTAACCAACATATATTTACTTAGTATCCATAACATAAAACATATTTTTTTCATGCATTTTACAGCAAAAATAAACAATATAAAAAACATCAATATGTACTTAAAGATCCAACTGCTGCAGTAAGCAAGTCAGCATTAGTCAGTAACTAATATAATATTACTTAGTAACCAAATCAGTATTAGTCAGTAACCAAGTCAGCATTAATTAGTAATATTATGCAGTAACCAAGATAGCATTAGTCAGTAACTAAGACAACATTAGAAAGTATAATGTTACACAGTCAGTATACTGACTTTGTTATCAAAACAGTCAATACACTGACTTTGTTAATCAACATCAATTTTGGTTACTGTACACCATCAAAAATATTACCAACCATGTGGTTAATGGTTACTAATATTAAACAATTATATATTCCTGTAAACAATTAAATTTGTTGTATTGGTTACTGTCAGTCTCCATTGTCTGACAACTAAATAAATATTATAAAGTAACCAAATCAATATTAGACAGTAACCAAACTACATAATCTTAGTAACCATAAAATAAACTAAATTTTTACATGCAGTTTTGAAGGCCTAAATGATAGAATTTGACCAAAAAATCACGTAGTTCACCAGCAAAGCTAGTGATTTTTGATCGTTGATCTGTTTCCAATGAAATTAGGCTCCGAAAATGCCAAAATCCGACACTCCAAATTTGACAACATTATACAATAATATGCTTCAGCAACCAAATCATTATTAGTCAATAATCAATGTAATGGTACACTGTAACCAAATCATTATTAGTCAGTAATCAATGCAACTATAGTTAGTACCATTATGCATTAACCAATTCAGCATTAAACAGTAACATAGACATAGTCAGACAGTAACCAATGCAATGTTAAGCAGTAACCAATGTAATGTTAAGCAGTAACCAAGTCAACATTAGTCAGTAATCAAGTAATAATCAGTAACCATTATAATTTTACACAGTAACAAAGTCATTATTAGTCAGTAACCAAAGCAATGGTACACAATATCCAATTCATTATTAGTCAGTAACCAATGTAATGGACACAGTAACCAAATCATTATTAGTCAGCAACTAATGCAACATTAGTTAGTACCATTATGCATTAACCAATCCAGCATTAAACAGCAACATAGACATAGTTAGACAGAAACCAATGTAATGTTAAGCAGTAACCAAGTGCATTTTTACATGCAATTGCAATCAAAACATTCATATTGCAATCAAAACATTCATTATTCTTATCGTGTGACAATTTTAAGTGCAAAAAACTTAAGAAAGGTAACCAATATAGTAATTCGTAGTAACAATAGGTAACTATATGATTATAAATTTTAAACTCACATACCTCAGTATTTTTTGATCGAAATTGATGTTGATCTTGAATTCAACAATCACTGCAGTATTTGGTTTCTGATATTGAAAGCGTTGTTGATTTTGTATGTTATTTTCGATCTTAGAGATGTGTCGCGACAACCGGCTTCGTCTTCTCCATCGTTGATCTGCAGTATTTGGCTTCGTCTTCTCCGTCGTTGATCTTAGAGATGCGTCGTTGATCTTAGAGATTACAAGTCTAGTCGCGACAGGAGGCTTCGGGTTCGTATTTTGTCTTCTCCATCGTTGATCTGTTGTTCCGATTTCAAAGTTGCATGATTTTAGGGACGGTTAATTTCAAATATGAAATTGGATAACTGACTGGATAATGACACGTGATTTTAGGCGCATTATATTGTTTATGTTTTATTTTTGTAATTATGTTGTGTATGTTTTATTTTTGTAATTACTTTCTAAATGTTGTATATTAGTGTAAAGGACCCTTAATAATTTCCCCGTTATTTTCGTTGGCTCAATTATCATCGTATGAAACATGTTATTTTCTTAACTAGAATAATAGTAGTAATTGAAAATGAAAATTGTTGGATTAATTACATATATTAGTACATTTATGAAAGTAATTACAAAAATCATACACTCATAAAATAATTACAAAAGTAAAACATTTTATCATTTTTATTATTAATTTTAATACAATTAAAAGTCCTTAAATTAAGGGATAATTATTAATGGGCAGTTTCCTTAATTTAGGGGATCATTATCTGGTGGTTTTTTATTTCAAACGCATGATATTTCTCTCTCTAAAATCTTCTTCTCCTTCTCCTTCTCCATAACTTTTGTTCTCGTATTTCTCTCTTCTTCTTCTTCTTCTTCTTCATCACAGTTTGTTAGACAAATTGGTGGCGTAAATTAATTGTTTTTTAATTTACTTTTGTTGCACTTGTTAATCAACAAATCACACAGTCGAATACGCGACTTTCTCTCTCCAACTCTCTCTCCAACTGAAAGGATTCTGGTTTCTCTCTCTATGGGCTGTTTCTAATTTTTGTTAATTCTTATTCTACTAATTAATTGTCAATATGATCATATATATACGCTATGTTTCTAACAGAATGGAGTATTGATTGTTTGGATTTGTGTTGTTTTTATGTTTTGTATAGAATGATTGATACAAGAAAGAAGGATGGAAAGAGGAAAAGAATAACAGAGGGTGATTTTATTAAGGATTTGAAGAAATTTATTTGGGTTTGTGCAGTTGGATTCTGATTTTGATGTTCCTGTAGTTAAGACAGAAGTTCAAGTTCATAGCCAGAAGATATTTCCAACCCAAAATTTTTTAAAGGTGTGCTAATTTAAATTTTGTTATTGTTACTATCATATAACTGTTTGGTTACTTCTGTATTATATTTTGGTTACTGGTTTTTGTTGTACATGTTGTTTATGTATTGGTTACTATTAAAACATATTTTGGTTACTATCATATAAATGTTCGGTTACTTCTTTAGTAAGTTTTTTGTTACTGTTAGTTTATGATTTGGATACCATTTTTGTTCCCTTGAGTTGGGATTTTGGGTACTATTTTTGTGTTGTTCTGGTTACCATGTATTTGGTGAGTATACATGGATTGACTAAATTGTGTTTGGTATATATGTTGTTTATGTATTGGTTACCATTAAAATATATTTTGGTTACTAACTATTCGGTTACTTTTTAGTATGGTTAAACCGTGTATTTTCTTAGTGTACATTGATGTATTATTTTTGTAAATTCCTTCAGATATCTTCTACAAGGTTTATGTTCTTTTAGTTCTACTTTCATTTCCACAAACACATCCTACATGAGCTCTCTATTCACTAATCCCAATATATTTTTCTTCCTCCCACAGGTTCATAATATAGAAGTCGATTCTGAAGAATGAGAGCAGCCATGAAGAAGAAAGTAGCAGCAGCCAAAAAGCTCAAGTTTCAGGAAGATTTGTACTAGATTTTGATTTGTTCGATTGTCGTTGTCTTGTCCTTCTGAATTGTGTTTCGTTCTTTGATTTTTGTTGGATATCCATAACCATTTGTTATGGTTAGTGAGTATGTAATGTTTTATTGGAGCTTATGTAAATGGAATTACATATTTGATTATATAATCAATTATTTGACATTGTTTGTTGGTTCGTATTAAGTTGTGTATGATACATTATTTCAAGGTTCAGTTGGTAACCAAACATGCATAGAAGGGTATCCATTTTATTTTCTGGTAGTAACCAGATAGTTACAAACTTGTATCAGGACATATATCAAGTGTTAAATGTACATGTGAGAGTATACATGGGTTGCCTAAATTGGGTTGGATATACAAGTTGTTTCTGTTTTGGTTACCATTAAAACATGTTCTGGTTACTTTTCATATAACTATTTGGTTACTTCGTTATTTTGTTTTGGTTACTGTTACCTTATGGTTAATTTGGCTACTATTATTGTGCGCTCGATGTGGGATTTTTGTTACTGTTATTTTTATTCTAGTTAATATGTAATTGTTTAGTATACATGGATTGCCTAAACTGGGTTTCATTACATGAAATTTATGTTTTGGTTACCATTAAAACATATTCTGGTTACTATCATACAATTATGTGGTTACTGTTTTATTATGTTACATTATGGTTACTGTTATTAGTAAGCAGATAGTTAAAAGCTTGTATCAGGACAAACATCAATCTTTAAATGTACATGTGAGAGTTTTTATTTATATTAATGGTTACTTATAGATCTCATATTAAAATAAAAATAGTTTGAGAGGTGCAGTTGGTATCCAAACATGCATATAAGGGTAACCATTTTAGTTTTTGTTAGTAACCAAATAATTAAAAACTTATATCAGAACAGTTATCAAGTGCTTAATGTACATGTGAGGATTCCCATTTATATAGCTGATGGATACTTTTAAATTACATAGTTATAAAAGTTATTTGTAAATGGTCTATGCGAGTTGGTAACTAAATATGAATATAGAGGTAACCATTTTATTTTAGATGAATAACCAAATTTACATAAAAATATTTTAGAACAATTACCAATTATTCAATGTATATGTTTACTTTATATTGATAACTCATGATGGAATCAAAAATTAAAATATTAATCAACATCAATTTTGGTTACTGTACACCATCAAAAATGTTACCAACCATGTGGTTAATAGTTACTAGCAGTAAACAATTATATATTCCTGCAAACAATTAAATTTGTTGTATTGGTTACTGTCAATAGCCATTGTCTAACAACTGAATAAACATTGTAAAGTAACCAAATCAATATTAGACAGTAACCAAATTACATAATCTTAGTAACCAAAAAATAAACTAAATTTTTACATGCAATTTTGAAGGCCTAAATGATGAAATTCGACCAAAAAACCCTGCAGTTCACCAGCAAAGCTAGTGACTTTTGATCGTTGACCCGTTTCCAATGAATTTAGGCTCCGAAAACGCCAAAATTTAACACTCCAAACTTGACAGAAATTTCCAAATGGTCGCTGCAACCAAATAAACATTATACTGTAACCAATTAAATAGTATACAACAACCAATATATATAATCAGATTAGCTGTTGTATGAAGGTAAGCAATGTAGTCAATAAGTAACCCCCAATATAAAAGAAATAATTATAAAACACAATAACATTATAGAGTAACCAAATAAACACCTTACAGTATCTAAATACATATTATAGAGTAACCAAGACAGCATTAGACAGTAACCAAATATTCAGTAACCATTATAATAATGTTACACAGTAACCGAACCAGCATTAATCAGTAACCAATATATTATTACACAGTAACCAAGACAGCATTAGACAGTAACCAAAACAACATTAGACATTATAATGTTATTCAGTAAACAAGACAACATTATAGAGTAACCAACAGTTCCATGAAGGTAACCAAACTCATTTAAAAATTATAAAGCCATCAAATAAACATTATTTAGCAAACAAATACACAATTATCAGTAACCAATTTATATATATTTAGTAACCATAATAAAAAACATATCAATGAATCATCCAAACGTTATAGAAAATTGTAGTAACTATTTGAAGTGTGAAAAACTTAAGAAAGGTAATCAATATAGGAATTCGTGGTAACCATAGGTAACTATATGCATATGAATTTTAATCTCACATACCTCAGTATTCAGATTTGTATCGAAGTTGCTGTGATTTTGTATTCAACAATCACTGTCGTTCGATTGTACTGTTTCGTTACTGAACTTGAAGTTGCTGTTGATTTTGTATGTTATTTTCCGATCTCAGCGTGCCGTCGCAACAAAAAGTTTCGTCTTCTCCGATCCCAGAGGTGTGTCGCGACAGAAGATTTGGATTTCAGTTGCTTGAATCTCAGTTGCTCGAATTTTGGATCTCAGTCGCTTGATTTTAGGAGCGGTTGGAGATGAGAGAGAGGTAACTGACGTGTAGGGAGAAAAAAGATCCCTAATTTTAGTAAGCCTAATATTATGTTGCGTTATTTTTGTAAATATGTTGTTTGTGTTTTATTTTTGTAAATACTTTCTAATTGTTGTATATTAATGTTAAGGACCCAAAATTGTTTGGGTATAGGCCCAAATGAGGCGCAAGCTCCTAAGGCCCATAATCACGCGTGTGCCTCCACCCTCCACGTCTTATATTAAGGGAGGGAAAAAGTAAATCTTAATCTAAAGATTGTTTTCTCCCTTGTCAACAGCCATTCACAACCATAGACAGCCGATCCTAGGATGGGGAAAGGCCGTTTAACCCATATGAATGTTGAGTTGAGTGCAGGTGTTGAAAGAAGATTGGGGGGAGGTGTGTACCGGAGTAACGACCGGTACAATGTAAATTTTTTTTAACTATAATTATTAGAATAATAAATAAAAAATAATAGAACAAATTTGAATAAAAAATTATAAAAAAATATATTTTTTATTGAAAAAATACTATAAACTGGTCGTTAGTTCAGTACATGCTGTACCGGACGCCCCCTGAATACGTTGAAACTCTTTTGTAATTCTATTTTTCATTATAAAATAATTTGCTTTTCACAATCAATTTCAGGAGTTTAAAATTTGCCTTTTGAAAACTATAAATCTTCAAATTAGTAGTACAATATAGATTCTTTTCATAATTTTATTTTTTGAAACTAAATTAGTTTATATCAATTTTGAATTTAAAATTATTTTATTCAAAGTCAATATTCATTTATATTTTGAAATGGATAGTATATTAATTTACTCATCTAATTGATAAATTAAAAAGTGAATTATCGAAGTAGAAAAAAGATAATAATTTAAGATTGTAAAATATATTTGATCAACTAGGTATTTTATACTCCCTCCGTCCCAAATTAACTGCTCAGTTTTGACTTTTTTAAGTCAAATTGACTATTTTTAGAATTAATAATTAAGCATATATAAATATATTTCTAAAATTATAAAAATTAGGATTAATAATAAATTGTATATACTTTCTTTTGGTTATAATCTCTTCACCTATATTTTAGCAAAAATAGTAAAAAGATTAGTTTTAAAAATGGTCAATTTGATTTTAAAAAGTCAAAATTGAGCAGTTAATTTGAGACGGAGGGAGTAATAATTATATTATATACTTTATACTTTCAATCATGACATTATTGAATCACCACAAGTAATATTTTTTGTCATATAATAACTTTTGCCTATATATATATATATATGTGTATGTATGTATATATTACATGTTTTGAGATAAGAGTAAAAGTATTATAGGAGTATAATATTTAAAATTCAAATGTAGTTAAGAATTATAGAACAATTTATTTATTTATGTCACAAATATCATAATAATACAGCAAGGAGGAATCTAGGTAGCTAGCTACCACCCTGAGAGTCAACATCAAAGTAAGGTCATTCATGTTTTTATTTATTTGGTGGATGTGGTTCATCAACTTTATGAGTCGTACAGTACTTTATGATTATTAGGATTGTTATGTGGGTAGGTACCGAGTTCAAAATTCATTGCTCATGTCTATAAATTTTTCTCATTTTAATTAATTATTTTGTTGAAATTAAATAAAAAAAATTAAACTAATTATAATATTAATTATAATAATATTTACAAATTATAATAAATATTCATAATCTAAACTAAAAAAGAAATTTTAAATAAAAATATTTAAATACAATTTAGAAAACAGAAACACAATGAATTTACGTTGTCTGTACTTATATTTAGATTATTAGAATATGAATGAATTTTTTTGTCTCTTCTAAATTTAACTCTTTTATTAATATATTTTTTTTTAATTTATTCATTTACATATTTACCTATAAAAAAAAATTCTATCTATGCATCCTCCTTAACAGCAGCAGCTCCTGCTTCTTGGTGGTGGATATGCATATGCTGCGTGTTTATATCTTAATTGCCGTCTCGTCTCCTTCGATCAACATCTAGTGACAAGTTAAAACAAATATGAAGAGTTCACAATACTAACTTGATATTCGTTCTACATTATAAAATTATTAATATTTTTTAAAAATAATAATTTATTACTGAAATACAATGAGTAATGTTGTAAATTTTGTTATAAAATTTACTTTCATTATTTTAAAATTAAAAATATCTCATATTAACTTTTAAAAGTTAATAATAACTTTCTATTTAAAATGAAGGAAATACTTTTCATTTTAAAAATATATGAGCATGATCAAATGTTAATTATTCATCTTTTTCACAATGTTTTATTTTGGTAAAATGATTGTATTTTTGAGTATCAAGGAAACCAATAAACATAAAATAATACTCCCTCCGTCCCAAATTAACTGCTCAGTTTTGACTTTTTTAAGTCAAATTGACTATTTTTAGAATTAATAATTAAGCATATATAAATATATTTCTAAAATTATAAAAATTAGGATTAGTAATAAATTGTATATACTTTCTTTTGTTTATAATCTCTTCACCTATATTTTAGCAAAAATAATAAAAAGATTAGTTTTAAAAATGGTCAATTTGACTTTAAAAAGTCAAAATTGAGCAATTAATTTGGGACGGAGGGAGTAGTAATTATTATTATGGAGCCCATTTATACAATCTTAAGGTATGTTAAAGATTATGCTAAAGTAGTTGTAATACAAGTTGACATTTTAATTTTAAAATTTCGCTTTATAACACAACACACTAGTGTGTGCGTGTGTGTGTGTATACTAGTAGTTTAAAGGGAGTAATCATCAGTCATGGAATATTGACAAAATTGAGGAATAAAGAAGCCATTTTGCGACCCAATCTGCGGACAAGTTGACTTGAATTAATTTGGGTAAATAAGGAAAAGCTTAGAATGTTCGAACATAAATTAATGCTTTGCGTAATTTGAAATTTTGTCTAATCTTTACTTATAAAATACTCCATGTTTCACTTTTTAAAGGTAATATGAAATATTTTTAAATTGATTTTAATTTTAAAATAAAAACATGAATTTTAAAGTAGTCTTGCAATTTTTATATTTGTATTGTCAAAAATCAAATAATTTTGAGCTTAAATATCAACTTAATTTTTAATGTCAAAATTAATTTTATAGTACCATTTGGTAAAAGATGCGAAAACGAAAAACACGTGCCTTGAAATATGAGACGAGACAGTGTGCCATTGCCACATGCTTTGTCTTAGGCATGGCAATATGGCATCCATCCATCCATCGTTGTTGTACTTGGTTCATATTTTTCATACAAATAACATAACAAAACAGCCTGTCCCTGTTATGAGTTGTCCTTTCTTGAAAAGCTCCACACTTTTGAAACATCTATCTATCTATCTAATCTATCTAATAAAATACAAATAATTTTGAATTTTCCGCTCACTCAATAAATCATCTGGGCCGTCCAAAGTTTAAGATAAATCCCACCGTTCATACATCTATCTAATAAAATACATCTATCTATCTAATAATCTAATAATAATTTAATAAAATACAAATGACTTTAAATTTTCCGTTCACTCAATAAATTATTTTGGTCGTTCAAAGTTTGAGATAAATCATATTGTCCATACAGTGCCGGAGGCACGGGACCCAGCTAGTAACTCTAATAAAGCGACATTATTTAGCTATGATTTTTTCTTATGATTTTAAATCTCTTAAAAATAAAATAAATATTTAAAAAAGAGAATGAGGTTACATAATAGGGATTGTTGGAGATAATTTAATTTTTTTGATATGACCCACCTAATTAAATATTAAATATCCTAGATTGATTGAAGAGGCCCTTAAAAATGATAAATGTTTATATATAAAACTAATCAACAACAAAATTATATGCTATTTTCTTGAGCTGCTCTTTGTTGTATCTCTCTCAAAATAAACATATATACCCTCCTCCTTATCTATACCTTAATCATCTGTTTTATTTAATACTACTCTGCTTATAATAATTAATTGAATGTTCAAATATAAATTACTAGCAAAAGTCCCGTGCCTCCGGCACTATGGACGTTGGAACTTATTCCAAATTTTGGACGACCCAAATGATTTATTGAGTGAGCGAGAAATTCAAAATTATTTGTATTTTATTAGATAGATGGATGGTGGGATTTATCCCAAACTTTGGACGTCCTACATGATTTATTGAGTGAGTGGAAAATTCAAAATTATTTGTATTTTATTAGATATAATTAGATATATAGAATATAGATATTGATAGATAGAATTAGATAGATTGTATTTTATTAGATAGATGGATGGTGAGATTTATCCTAAACTTTGGACGGCCCAGATGATTTATTGAATGAGCGGGAAATTCAAAATTATTTGTGTTTTATTAGATAGATTATTATTCTGAATTATTAATTTTTTTTCTCATTTACGTGATCAATTGTTACGCAAGTATAATAAAAAATATTAATAAATAAAGGGTTAAAATGTAAATACATAAATATCAATACTGCTCATTTTTTTCAAACAAATAATGAATCATAAAACCCAAAATCCTTTTATCAAAACCAAATTATCAAACCCAGAAATCCAATTTATAACCAAACCTATAAATCTAATTCATCACACCAAACCCAAAATTCTCATTCATCCACACCCAAATCTTCTTCGAAGAACATACTAAAACAACTCTTGATGAGCAAAAGGAACAAATGTATGCTGAAAATCAATTCAATAAAATCTTACTGACTCCGTTCAAACGAGAGAATATTATGATAAATGAGCCCCAACTAGTTGACATTAACCAAAAGGTTTCTAATCTTTCCGGATCTGAAAATTTTAGTCTTGCCGACAATCGAAGGAGAGTGAAATGATAGAGAACCTATCTGGGTTCTTTGAGGATAATGGAGGGTTTAGATTTATGGCCACCATTGTTGAAATGACAACAATAACAGGGGGAAGAGGAAACGATAGCGGTGAAAAAGAAAGAAAGCGACGACGGGAGGGGGGGAAGGGTTCACTGGAAGATTAGATTAGGGGAGAGAGAGAGGGATTGTGTTTTGATTATTATTATTTTTTGTTTACTTCTTACTTTATTTTTAGTAAAACTTGGTATAGTTACTATTTTACCCTTATTATTTGTATAAAATGATAGTAAAAGGAAATTTACAATTTTACCCATCTTATTTTTAAATCATGCGCGCAAGTTCATATTATTCATTTCAGTTTAATCGAAAAAATTAGAAAATGGATAGTTCATACTACTTCATAGTAGTAATTTATATTTCCAGAATGTTCTTTTTTTCTAAAGGAAACAGGTGTTGATTCGTCTTATCCTACACCCTTGAGCTTTATGATTTCTACTTTGCCCTTAACTACCTACCCTCTTTATTCAATTGTTTTTTCAAAAATGAAATCCCTGTCAGTGAACGAATGGCTGGAAAGCTCAAACCACTCCTGCACCTGCACTTGTCTGTAAGTTTGTAGTTCTCTTTCTAAATATATTTATTTGCTTGCTGTCAGTAGTACCATTAGCATATTAGCTTCCACTTACCTTGGGAATGATATCTGCTATTTCACTCTTTAGTAGTTGAGTATTGTTTCTAAATTGGGAGTCTTATTTTCTGTTTTAAGATAATTTTTATTGACTGCAATTTGCTTTTCTAGATGGCTATTATTGTGTTCCTAGCTGTTGTTTATTTCGTAGATTTGCTTTTATATTTTTCTGTACTTTGAGTTGTTCTGTTGGAAATTTTATGTTTCTTTACTTTAGCTTGTTTTGTTGGGGAAACCTGATAAATCGACTGTTTTCATGCGACCCAGTGGTAATTTCTGTAAACTGGCTGTCAATTTCTTTTTCGTTTTCTTTTTATTGTTTCATTTACAAATTTTTGTCCGGGCTAATTTTGCTTTTTTTCTTTTTGATGCTTTGTGTTCTTATGAAGATTGACACAACTAGTGAATGAACATTTTACCAAGTAGGGGCTATAAGTCTGTCTGGAGTAAAGAGAAAGTTAAACAAGAAAAAAGATAGAGGAAGGAGTATTGATACTGAGAGGCATTATGGACTGGAATTTGAAGACTCATTCTTGGGATTTAACTGATTTTGAACAAGAAACCATCCCTAACATTAATCCAATTAGTGGGTCTAGCAGCTTTGGTGGACAGGGTATTAAGGGGGATTTTTCAGTTGATTTGAAGCTTGGCCATGTGGTCGACTCGGGCAATGAGTTGGGAGAAACTTCAAAGGTGCCAAATGTACCCAAAATGGCGCTATCACCTTCAGGCTCATCAAAGAGGGCGCGTGCAATTAACAATGGAATTCAGACAGCATCTTGCCTTGTAGATGGGTGCAATGCAGACCTTAGCAACTGCAGGGAGTACCATAGGCGCCACAAGGTCTGCGAACTTCACTCTAAGACTCCACAGGTTACAATCAATGGTCACAAGAAACGGTTTTGCCAGCAGTGCAGCAGGTACGAATGTTTTGGTGCCTTCGGTGAGCTTGTATTCTTATGTTCAAGTGATTAGTATGAGCTTTTAGATGTACAAGTTTTTCTATATTTGTCTAAGTGGTAGTTAGTTTTCCTTGTTTGAATTTAATGGTTGCGTGAAGTTATTTTGAGCCAGTAGATTGTATTATTTCATCCTTGTTGTATACTGTAGTTAGCATTGCATATTTTTTTGTGAAGAGTTTTGCAAATAACTAATCACAAGCTGAAGCTGCTACGCTGATATTGGTGGTCTTCAAATTATGTTAGTGGCTTGAGAAGGTACAATAATTTGATAATTGTTAAGACCAATTTGATTATGTGATTTGTGTATATATTAAGCATCTATTTTCAACTTTTTCTGGATTCTAACGGATAAGAAAGGAATATATGACTAATGTGGAAACAAGGGTCCCTGTTGTGAGCTGAAAGCTATGTGGGCCGTAATTGTAAAGGATCAGCATTTCAGCAATCATTTATTTTATTATATTTTAAAATTTCTGGTCCCCTTTCCATGTTCCCATTTTTTAAAGGGTTCTAACAGTCTTTTTTATATATTTATAAATCCCTTTTTCTATTGAATAAACTATTGTTTCTCCAAATCCATTAGTCCCAACATACTTATCTTTCTATAGTGTTTATTTAACTTAGTCTCAATATTGTTGAAATGTTTGTTCTCTCTAGCACTGAATCCTCTTCTTCTGCTGCATGATTTTTGATCAGCCTAAGGGCTCTCAATTGTTGTGTCACTCTTCATAGGTTCCATTCACTAGAGGAATTTGACAATGGAAAGAGAAGCTGCAGGAAAAGACTTGATGGACATAATCGTCGCAGAAGGAAGCCTCAGCCAGAACCTCTATCATGTGCTGGAAACTTTCTCCCTAGTCATCAAGGTTTCTGTTATAACTGATTTCTTCATTGGGACATATTTTGTGACTGAAATTAAATGATTCTAACTATGATATGCATCAAGTAATAAACTCAATTTCAGCTCCGAGGCATTTAGGCATATAGTACTGCAAATTGGCAATTTGATGAACAAATGTTAATCAGTAGAGTGCTTCATTAACTTTTCTGGTGTCTGACCTTACAATTAACATCAGAAATTAGCTTGACTGGTATCTATTGGGACCCAAAGTGAGGCATAGTATGCTACATAAAATAATAATGAAGGGAAATAATATGATAGGGATAAATAACCAAAGGTTGATTTGGCTTTCTAAGAATTCCTCTTGCTTTGAAAATCTATTGACAAATGGGATGATGCAAATGACGAGTTGTGTGGTTGAAAAAACTATTGGAAGAATGACTCTAATAGCCACCACCGTGGTCATTTTTTGTAGTATGATATATCCTTCATTCCTTTGGAAGGAAAAGTTTGATTAGTAAAAATAATTCCTCACTGGCTGGTAGTTCGATTGCTTGTGCTACTACAAAAGAGAGATGTGGGATTCAAATTCCAGTTGGGGACATGGTCATGTGTGTTTTATTTACCAAAGTCAAAGTTGACAAACGACGAAAAATCCTATTAGTTTGTGATGGCTCTTTGGAGTTTCTTGATTATGGTGCGCGCAGTGTGTCTACTAAGCCCAGTCACGTTAGACTGAATCATTTAAAAATCCTTTGACTTGAAAATAATCTGACAACAGATAAAAGTCTTAGCAAAATTATTCTGTTTTATATGTTTAGTATTTATTTTTCGATGTTGCCATATGCATGCCCTATCCCAATTAGTTCTAAATTCCCAGTTATTATTACATGCTGTTTCTTGCAACATCAAATAATATCAGTAGGAGGCTAGGAGCTTTCAGTGTACGGTTAGTTGAGATGATGATTGGATGAGAAGAGTGTTTTGTCTCACTTAATGAACAAAGATGATGTCAAGATTTTGTATTCATGATGTATCTATTAGTTTCAGGAAACAGATTGATGCAATTCTACAATACACAAGTATATCCGACCACTGCTGTGGCAAATCCAATCTGGGCAGGGATTGTGAAAGCGGAGGAAGATGCTAAGCTTTATAGCCATCATTTACATTCGCACCTCCCTGACAAACACGATGCAGTTCCTGAATTCTCCTGGAGCAGTGACAAAAGGGGAAAGCAATTCAGTTTTGTGAACAGCACTAACCTTGAGCTGAGCAACCGATCAGCTCAAGCAGCGACTGTCTGCCAACCACTTCTCAACAACATTGCTTCTTCAGGAAGCGGTGGTGCCAGCAACAAAATGTTGTGTGATGGGTTTTCAACTCGAGTCCTCCACTCGGATTGTGCTCTCTCTCTTCTGTCATCATCACCAACGCAGACATCTGATATCTGTCTAAGTCAGCCTAACTCGATCCCTGTAGCATATCCTTTAGATTCGGGCCTAAATTATAATAGTATGGAGTCGATTTTGGTTCCTACTGTGAGTGATGCTGATGTCCATTGTCTGGACATGTTCCACATGGGGCCTCATGCCTCTCGCAACAGCAGCTTAAGTCCTCAAACACTTCCCTTCTATTGGGAATAGGTATCAAATTTTCCATTCTCTTGATTGCAGGATGAGACTAAATTTCTCTCTCTCTCTCTCTCTCTTCATTTTTCACAACCACCTTGTTCGGTTAGTTTTAGCATCATTTTTGCGAAATACTTGATACATTTTGCTTGCATGCTTTCTGCTCTCTATATTTGATCATTCTTCGTTGACAATGTCTGAATTCGTGTCTTAGAATTGAATTTGATGGTTATGATTACTCCTTTATAATCGAATAAGATTGTATAATAAATTGAAAAAAAATATATTCTAGAAAGAAAATAAACTATAAAATTTTGGCATGGTTAGTTGCTTTTACACCTGGACACTCTCCATCCCGAAGAATAAGATCAAGTTAATATTGAATATTATCTACTTTAAATTATAACATTATTAATGATTTTTGAAAAATAATTTGATATATTTTTAAACTCAATTTAAAAATTGAAATGATTCGAGTATTTGATAAGCGTCTTTCATTGTAATTGTTTAGGCGAAGGTAATTGAATAACAAAAAGTTGTGGTGGGTACTAGGTAGCATAGGAATAGGAATAGGAATAGGAATAGGAATAGGAATAGGAATAGGAATAGGAGGTAATTACACGAAGGAAAACAAATGATAGACAGTAATGTATTTTTAAAACAGCAAGTTTTAAAAGTATTGATCTATCTAATAATACTAGTAGTAATGCATCTTTAATTATCTCTGTAATCAATGTATATATTTAAAAATAAAATTCTACTTTACTTTTCAATTCAATTCAGTGAATGGTAGTGTTGAGTTGGGGTGGGTTGGGGGGGGGTGGGGGGGGGTGGGTGGGTGCGTGAGTGAAATTCTTGAATATGTAAATATGGATGGAAAGAACTTTTGATTTAGATTTGAAATAAAATATGGGTCGAAAAATGGTTAACCGAGTTGAAACTATTTTTCATTTTAAAAATATGATTCCAAACTTTACCCAACCCAAATAAATAAAAATAGTTAATCAACCTATTTGATTCCAGTTAATATGAGTTGATTCGACAGTTAATCAATTATATTGCTAGGTCCAGGTATGACCCAATTACATTAAAAAAAAACAATTATAAAAGCTGAGATGAGAAAAATAACCTCAACGAGGTCGGTAAAGTCGTTGACTGATGGTAGATTCATGTAAGAATATTATTACCAAGTCTTTTTGAATAAATAAAGCTTTAGCTTCAAAAGATATGCTAACAAATCAGTGCTTTTTATATTCGGAGCCTGTTTCTGCAATGATGGAGATTATCCGGAAATAATTGTTGGGGAACCTGTCACTGCTAAATTGATCACCATCATGTCCAAACTTGAAACCCATGTATGGAAATTTAACAAAACCTTTGTAGTTATTACCACAGCTTATAAATCTGCTCCAAACTTTGAGCTGAAACCAATCAAGTACGATCACAACAGAATTAAAAACCTCCCCAAGAGTTATTAGGGCTTCTCTTTAACCCAGGGGGTTCATGATAAAATAGCATAACTTATACAAAGAAAATGATAAATACTTCTCTCCTTATTCAGAGGAGATGCAGCTTAATATCCATTCAAGGAGCACAAGAAGAATAAAAGATTGTAGCAAAAACACAATTATCTCTAAAAAGTAAGAATCTTAATGCGGAGGGGTAATATGGACAAAATAACATTGTCGGTCCATTTTGGTCAATATTTCCCCTTTTAAAACAATTAGAAAACCACATACAAAACAAGACACTCGGGTGTTATCATTTGAGTTTTGGAGTTGCTTATTCCATACAAGGAAACCTCAAACTAACTAATACACCTAGATACCAAAATGAAACACACTCAAATTGAAATCCCCAAAGACTTCTTCATCTTCTCAACTTCCAAGTAAACAGTTGAATATGGTAGGAACTCTGTGAAATAGCTTTTACTCAGATCATTAATTGCAACTGCAAGTTTAGGGATCTCTAGTGTTTCCTCATGAGTCAGGGTCCTAACAAACCTTGCTGGATTCCCAGCCCAAAGCTCGCCGGTAGGAATCCTTCTCCCTGGGGGAACCACAGATCCTGCTTCAAGTATAGAATGGGTCTCAACCAACGAACCTTCCATAAGTATGGAATGCTGACCAATAATGCACTCTGGCTCGATTGTGCAAGATCGCAAGAGACTGTATGCACCAATGGTCACATACCTCTCAATTAATGTCTCTGCTGGCAACCCTGGCATATATAGAAGAAGTTGCACTAAGATGAGATAATACAATATTACTTTACTCTCTCTCTCTCTTATTTACTTTTTGGATGGGGGTGGGATAAGTATGGAATTTTAACTGCTACTGTTCATAGCCTTTTCAAAAATAGTAATATTTCGTCGACCAAGTTTATGTGACCGCTTTGCATGGGTGCATAGTTTAAGAGAGAAAAATTGAACATTATAATCCATGCTTGTTCTTTTTTAACATATGATTGGATCCGACTCAAGATTTTCTTTATCATTTTATCTTAAGGCAATATAGACTATTTTAATCACAAGGAGTATTAATGTTGATAAGCGGCCACAAAACTATTAGAAAGCACAAAAATGAAAAGTGCCCACATAAACTTGTACAAAGGGAATATTGTAACTGTTGGTTCAAAAAGTATAAGATTCATAAACAACACAGATTATTTTTGCATATTAGTGCTTCACAATGATCCTAAATATTTAGAAGAACTGCAATTATCCAAACAAATTGGGAATCAGTAACTGAGGTTTATGGCACACTAAGGCTTTCTTATTACCCCATTCAATGAATATAAACCTCGGACCTTTTAAATTCTAGTCCATCCCCCCTTCCCCTTCCCCTTCCCCTTCCATTTCTTTCTATAAGCAGTGTGCACTGATTCAACTCAATCTATGTATACATAAAAATCTTGACCCTTATCGACTTAAAAATGTGAGTGGTAATTGGTAAGAGGTCGGACGTATTGGCTAAAGTATACTACCTCCATACCACTTTAAAAGACAAGGTTCAAACATGGTTTTGAACTGTGACATTCAACGTAGAACATAGGGATGGAGTAACGAATACAAGGACATCCACTCTTCCGATAGCAGGTATATCATATATATGGATTCCAAAATATACAGAAAGATCAAGAAGTGGCCCATCAAGGATAAAAAGAGTGAGTATTTACATAATTAACAGTATTTAACATGCAAATTATGAGCCTATAAGTTCAGCATTATTATGAACAGAACATCTAATATGAACAATAATACTTAATAAACCACTTATATTATTATTTCCACTATACTATCCCCCCCACCCCCACCCACACCCACACCCACCCACACCCACCCACAACCACCCACAAAACTACCAACATCTAAAAACAAATTAATTGATTTTTAGTATAGCATAAAGGAGTGAGTCTCTTTTGAGTTCTCTTATTTCTATCACTGAGATAGAAGAAAAACAATCACCATTTACAAAAGAAGCACAATAAATTGATGGCATTCATGGCATAAGCCTTTACTTTATATCAAGAAAGAGTTCACCCACGAGCACAATATTCAATGTTCTTGTTTATTTTTGGCATAGATTTGGATTACTTAAAGCTCCTCAGAAACTCAACTCTAAAGAATATCAACCTGATATAAAGAGATACTACCGCCTCCATCCAAATTTAAGTGACCACTATGTGTGAGCACATAGTTTTAGCCTTTAGGATAGAAAAATGCAAACATTATATTCCATAATTGTCCTTTCTTTTAACATATGGTAGGATCCACAAGCATGTCTTTATTGTTTTATATTTTATAGAAGGGTTAAGACAAACTATCTCAGTAAAGAATGTATTGACATTGATAGGTGGCCAAATATTTTTGGACATCCATGGGTGGTAATGGCAGAGGTCTTGAGGAATAAGCTCAAGATAGTTGGTTTCCAATCCCCACATCTAGAGCCAAAATTACATATAAATGAAATGTTAGTTTTGGACATCCAAATAAAGAAAGGAGTCCACATAAACTTGGATGGAGGGAGTATCTTTTTAATAAGTTCAACCTTCAAAGAGAAACTACAGTTGGTTTATTGGTTTTGCTAGTCTCAGTTGGTCTGTTGTATACACAAATACTTAGAAGTCCTAGAAATCCTCAGCTTTCAGTTTATTTTCCATATAGCAATTAGATCAGGCCATAGTTGTTAAGGCGTCGCCTAGACGATGCCTAGGCGTCCAGGCGATGAAAAAATGATACGACGATAGGCGCCTTGAGGTGGAGCTGCTAAGGCGTGCGCCTTGGGACTCCTTGAACGCCTTGATACACGCCTTAGCAGTTCTGACTCAATCAAAGTATTTTACAATTCCGATCCATTAACCCATGATCCATCGATTACAAACCAGGGAGAAAATAAATAAAACCCTAAAAAACTTATTAGTAATCGGATTCGACACATCTTTATCAGACTACATATTTGTGATGATTGGTTGCAACTTTATTTTCTATGTGGTGTTTGTTGAATTCTTCATTTCTTTTACTAATTTTTAATGTAAAGTGTTTTGTTTTTAGATTGTTATTACTAAGTATTTACATAACTATGTCTTTAATGTTATTCAATAGTGTTATATTTTGAGTTTTAATGTATATGAAATTTTATTGCCAATATACTTATTAAGTAAAATAAATAATATATAAATTGCACATTGTAAACGACTTGTCGCCATACGGACTAAGACTGATCATTCGGTTATAACCGAACCGAATAGACTATTCGGTTATAACCGAATACCGAAATAATCACGATTTCAATATCCGAAAAACTAACCGAATTTTGAAAATAACCGAATTACCGAATACCGAATTACTGAATTAAAAATTCGGTAATTCGGTTAATAACCGAACCAACCAAAATTAAAACTATTTAAAAGCAAAATCACCAAATCAGCTGAATAAAAATCAATAAAATCTGCCCAATTCGAAGTTACAATCAAGAATAGCAAACCCAAATGAGTAGAGCATGAACCATGAACCCAGATTATCTTTAGCTGACTCAGATTCCGACAAGTCATGAAACCTCATTTTGGATCTTTAGTATACTTGCTAGTTACTACCCAAGCACTCAAAAATTTACTAGAGAAAGGATAATTTTTTCCTAACCCACAAGACTACAAGTGGCCTTAGTTCATTAATTTTGCATTAGTAACTAGATAGATGTGAGGATAGCTGCAACATCATATATCGGACTCCACTGATTTTGTAGGATATCCAGACATATACTTCCATCTGCATAAACTGTTGAATTCAAATAGTAGAATTGGAAGTCAGAAAACATTCTAAGGTAACTCCTGAAAATAAAAACATTCTAAGGTATCTCAGATTCCGGCAGGACATGAAACCTCGAAGGCTCAAACTGGAAACAGATCTGGTTCATACTCCTGCTTCGCCGCCGCCACCTCTCGCCGTCCTCCTCTCCACCTTCGTCTCCGTCATCCTCTCCGCCTCCGTCGCCGTCCGCCTTGTTTTGCCGGTCGTGGTTGCCGGTCACCGGTGAAACCACTTCACTTTTCTATGGATTAGCTATTTGGAACTTGGAAGATCTGCTATCTAGAATTCACTTATCTATGGATTAGCTATCTAGATTAGCTATGTGGACCACTACTCTTCTATCTAGAATTCTAGTTGATTCTAGTTTGGTAATATTAGTGGGAACAGATCACTATATATATATATATATGTGTTTGGTAATTCGGATATCCGAATAATGTATTTTTTAAAACCGAACCCGAAACCGAATACCAAGTAATAAATCGGATATAACCGAAATTAGAAAAAAAAAACCGAAAAACCGAAATAATTCGGTTAAAAAATTTCGGTTGTGTTCGGTAATTCGGTTTTATCCGTTTTTTTGCCCAGTCCTAATACGGACGCCATGGCCTTGTCGCCTAGGCGTCTAGGCAGTCGGCTACCGCCATGACTTGCCGTGGTGCCGTGACTACTATGGATCAGGCTGGAAATTTTCAATTCATAAAACATTACCAGCATTTGAAGTTAATTCGAGCAGTATAAACACATGAGTAACAACCTATAAAAAAATAAAAAAGCTAGTAACAAGTGTAGTCACTTAAACATTACTTCCCAAAAAATTTCTTCCTAATTAATTCAAATCTGAACCAGCTAATTTAATAATTGGTAAAATTTTACCTCCATTCATCAATTACAATAATGTGCTATTACCTAACACTACACCAAATAGCTGTCTGTCTCATCTCATGACTTGGGTTTCCCACTATTCAAAAAAGCCAAAATTACACATACTAATTACATTTTTGCTTCTCAGATTCCAAACAAAGAATCAGAGGCAGATAGCAAAACAAACTAAGCACTAGATAACCACAATTCTTGTAATCTAAGCTATGAAGTAAGAAACTGCAAATGCTTTGTGAATAAAACTTAAAACCACACCGATTAGTAGTCTTAATCTTACTCGAATATAGTCCTTCATATTTACTGTATTTTCCACACTAAAAAAACAATATAAAAAATTCCGAACCTGTAGGTGAAGACCAAGCAGCATGAAGAACAGACTTCTCCTGAACATTGGAGCAGAAGCCGACAGTGATCTTGTTGAGATCGCCCCGAAGAACCGACCCGTTCCAGACGGATGCTCCGTCGCAGACAGTGACCTGACCGGCGAGAACCACGTTAGGGGCAACGTAGGCGTCGACGGCAATCTTGGGAAGCCACTGGCCAAGCGGAATGATCTGTCTCTGTCCTCTGTAGTCCCACTTCACCCGATCCGGTGATTCGGTAATCTTAGCAGCCGGCGCTTCGGTGGCGAGAGTGCGGCGAATGAGCAGGTGGTGCTGGGAGGTTAGGGTTGAGGTCAGGACTTTTCGTGATAACCGAGCTACAGCAGCCATTTCTCTAATTAGAGGGAAACCAAGTGAAAGAGCGCACAGAATACAACAGGGGATCGGCTCAGCTCACAATTTCGCTCCCGGTTAGGAAATTGACTACTGATTTTTTATTTATATATAATTTGCTCACATAAAAATAAGAGTAATGCTACACGGACAGTAATATTGGACCGGTTTATTGAACATGTTCAATTTTTTTTTTCTTTTTTTCTTTTTTACGACTCTTAAAAAATATATAATACTCCTTCCGTCTCAAATTAATTACTTAGTTTTGATTTTTTAAAATCAAATTGACCATTTTTAAAACTAATCTTTTTACTATTTTAGTTAAAATATAAGTGAAGAGATTATAACCAAAAGAAAGTATATACAATTTATTACTAAGCCCAATTTTTATAATTTTAGAAATATATTTATATATGTTTAATTATTAATTCTAAAAATAGTCAATTTGACTTAAAAAAGTCAAAACTGAGCAATTAATTTGGGACGGAGGGAGTATTTATTTTAACAGAAATTTTTATAAAATATAATATTTTAAGTATAATTTAGATATATATATATATATATATATATATATATATATATATATAGACTGTATAACTCTGTTTTGTATATGTATCTAAATTACACTTAAAATACTATATTTTATAAAAATTGTTATTGAAATAAATACTATATATTTTTTTAGAAGTCACAAACAAAAAATAAAAATTAAAAATGTCCAATATTTATGTCCAATAAAAATATCTGACAAAACTTATTCTAAAAATAATCATCCAAAAAAAACTCCTCGTGAATGCAGCGTAAGTCCAGCTGACATCCACAGAGAAGACGATAGGCTTGGCCCCAATAGATACGTCATGTGATAAAAATGTTAAAAAGGCCATAGGCCCATGACTGGTCCAATGTTTGCAAAATGCAATACCCAATATGTAAAAGTTTCATTCTGCTTAAAATAAAGGAACATTTAAATTTTAGATTACATTTTAAAAAGTAATTACAAAAATAGTGCACTCATTAAATATTTACAATTTTAATGTATATAAATTTTTATTTTCAATAGTAGTGAAAAAAATGATCCCTTTAATTACGTTGTGTTATTTAAGGTGTGGCTGACATGGCAATTCAGTTTTCTTTTTGAAAAAAAAAACTGAATACGCTTTATGCGGGATTTATGCGGGATAAGGGACTCGAGTTTCAATTTAAATTTTGGTATTATCTTTGTTCGTCTTCTTTTTTCCAGTTTGAAACCCTTATTATGTGATTTGTGAACTCTTTAAGCCAGATCCTTCTTTTTTAAGCAGTAGGTCGTCACTCTTTCCGGTGAGATTCGTTTAGGCGTTTTGGTTAACTGGTTCGTTGTTTGCTTATTATTCTTTTACTCGTGATTATTTGTAAGTTGTTTGGTGTGTTCTTATTCAGTTGTTCTACATTTTTTGATTTATTTGGGTTTTGGTTGTGATGGTGTCTACGAGGAAGAGAATGGAGGGGGTGAGGCATAAGAAGAGCGATGGGAAGGGTAAACGACTCAGGGAGGATGATTATAAAAAGGATTTGAAGATATTTGTAAAGGGAAAGGATAGTATTTCAAAGTCTTCAAAAAAGGGAAAGTTGTTAACGGTGAAATCAAAGGTTGAAGATAAGAAATTGGGGAGGCATAAGAATAAGAAGGCTAAATCTTTGGTATGTATCGATTTTGATTTCGAAGTTTCTGCAAAAAAAGAGGCGAAAGAAGATGCAGTTGAGGCTCACAAGAGAAAAATTGTTCCCTGTCAAAAACAATTGAAGATTTATTTATTTTGTTTTCAGTTCGTGTTTAGTTTCAGAGATTAGTATATAGATTATATTTTTGTGATTATACGTGTTGATTATGTTTTGATGGAAACTAGTTGATTGAGATTTGGTTACCAACATTTATATGTTTGGAAACTGATTATTTCTTAATTATTAAAATGTATTTTTTATTACAATAGAGTTGGAGATTGATGCATGTTTTTATTCTATGTGGTAAAATGGTTATGTTGTTTTCGAGTGGACATGTTGTTAGTATTATTTTCTAAATTTGTTAGTTTATCAATTGTTATATATTAAATAGTTTGATTAATTTGGGTTTTGGTCTGTCATTGGTATTATTTGGTTATTAGTATTAGTGTTTTTTTGGGTATTGTTGATTTAATATGTTTCTGTTTTGAAGGATTGAAAATTCCAGGGAAACAATGACAAAATGGACCCTTCCTTTAGATTTGGGTCTATTTCAATATCCTCAAAAATGTGGTTTTCCAAGCTGAAGACCCCTGGTCAGTGACTTGATGATGATGTGAGTTCTTTTGATATTTTTTAATTATGCTTGTTGGTTTTGGTTACCTTATCTTATTATTTTGGTTACTATATGTTTCTGTATTGGATACTTATTTTTTTAAAGTTTTAATTTTTTTTTGTTAATATCTGATTGTTATCATGGTTTTATTTTTGGTTCAGCACATCAACATCTGTTTGTATTATATGCGCAAACTGGCTAGATACTCGAACAATATTCAAATAAGGGTTACGACAACAGATTGTTGGTTTCATATGAAGTTGACTAACTTATATGTGGAATATTCTAATAAAAATTGTGATAAGATATTGTTGTTGGGCAACGGTGATGTGGCTGAGTATATTCATGGCTTTTTTATTGAAGTCAACACACCATGGGTTGATGTTGATTTTGTCATGTTTCCCGTTCATATAGCAGTTCCTGGACATTGGTTTTTACTGGTTTTTGATGTGCATCGTAGAGTGTTAGTAATTTATAATTCTCTACAACAGAACAAAGACATCATGCGAACAAATATCAGCGATGTATGTGAGCCATATATTTTCATTCTTTCAATAATATTGTCTGGATGTGGTTTTTGGAATAATAAATCCGATATTGATTTCAATAGCGAACCATATCCCACCAAATGAGAACATGATATTATTGAACTTGAATTTGTTGAGGGTTTGCCTGAGCAAATTGAAAGGTAAGTTTTCAATTTTTATATTTTTTTTAGTTTTTCATATATTATGATGTTTGTATTTATTTGTTTTATATGTTGTTTGTTTTTTCAGTGACTGCTGTTTACTATTTCTTTTGCGGAACATATTCTACACGAGCAGATTTATGCAATGCCAAATCCATTTCCAATTATTCAATACCGGAAGAAATTATGTGTCAATTTGTTCATTCATGCGAGTAACTACGTAGGCGGATACGAGACTGATTCAGAACACCCAGGAAGATTTGTTAGTGAAGACTAGTTTGGTTTTGCATAATGTTACTTTTCTGTTTAGAAATTTGATACCATTTGATATGGTTATTGACTGTGAAATGTTGTAGTAAATATTATGAGGATGGAATGATACACGTATGATATTGTTTTTGTTGGTTCAAATTAT
This sequence comes from Panax japonicus, assembly GCA_020205505.1. Classification (NCBI taxonomy): domain Eukaryota; kingdom Viridiplantae; phylum Streptophyta; class Magnoliopsida; order Apiales; family Araliaceae; genus Panax; species Panax japonicus. Next base: position 71,776,233 of record CM035098.1, on the reverse strand, counting down.
TGTTTTAGTTGTCTTGCTTTTTTATTTCTTTAAATAGTATTGTAATTTTTATGTTGTTATGGTTCAATAGGTTGACAAATTCGTATATAAGGGTAATAATTTTAATTGTATTTGGTAACCAACGAAATGTCTTAACAGACAATTGTTAAAGCATATGTTATTAATATATTTCAGTTCGTTGCCAAATTATGAAACAAAGGTAACTATTTTAGTTGATGTTGGTAAATTAACAGTGCTAAATGAAAATTTAATGACACTTGATAATGTCTTTCATGTTTTTGTCTTTTTGGTTAAGATGGTTTACAATCAGTCATACAAAGGGTTCCAAATAATGTTGGTTAATGTTACAATCAATATTATTTGTAGGTAACCAAATTGTTATAGTAATTTAATACATTATTAAACAAATTCTATGTGTTTTTAAGGGTTACAGTGTAGCCAAGTATACAAAGAAATGTATACAGTCTTGCTTTTTTATTTTTTAAATAATCTTGTATTTTTTTTACTGTTCAGTAAGTTGACGAATTCGTATATAAAGGTAACAATTTTAATTGTATTTGGGAACCAATCAATACTAACATTCAGTTGTAATAGCATATGTTCTTTATATGTTTCAGATCGTTGCCAAATTGTGAAAAAAAGTAACTATTTTAGTTGATATTGGTAAATAAATAGTGTTAATTGCAAATTTAATGACACTTAATAATCTCTTTCAAGTTTTTGTCTTTATGGTTAAGATGGGTTGCAATCAAACATATAAAGGATTCCAAATAATGTTGGTTAATGTTATAATCAACAGTATTTATTGGTAACCAAATTGTTCTGGTAATTTAAAAATCAATTAAACAAATTCTATGTGTTTTTTAAGGTTTATAGTGTAGCCAAGCATACAAAGAAATGTGTACATTTTATATTCTATGTTTTAAAAATAATAATTTAAAAATTACAAACAAAACTTACGATGCTTAAAATTGTTTTTTCTAAATACGATACAGTTGGTTGCCAAATATGAATTCAAAGGTAACCAATTAAATGTTGGTGTGCAACCAGAATGTCATAAGGAAGAATTACAACTTAATAAACCAAGTAAACTTCAACGAGTTTGTTACATTTGTTTTGATGTTGTATAATATCAAACCTTTCGTGGTCTCAAAATTGGTGAATTATTGCATGTTTTCCTGTTGTGCCTCTTTTCTTGGCATCTGCTGCACTTATTTTGAACTATATTTTCAGATACATGTTTGTATCTACCTTTCTTTGGTCTTTCAGCTGGTCTTCTTGTATTTGGTGGTTGGACACATATGTTTTTAATATCTTCTGGAACATCCCAATGCTCTTTGTCATCCAACGACATGATGGAAGTTGAATACATTTCTACCAAAGTTTTTTTTGAATAATATTTTGAGTAAAAATCATAACAGTTCAAATTCCTTTTGCCAATAACAGCAGCAGCGTGTGAGCAAGGCATTTCATGGTACTGAAATTTATGGCATATGCATGTCTTTTGTTCCATGTCCACGATAAATTGTTTGGCGATATCGTAAACAGTGAAAATCACTAGGTTTGATGTCTCAACCTACAATATCATTTAATTGTGTAGTTAGTATGTATAATATTTTTTTGTATATGTAATTTGGAATAATCAAAGTCATATGTACTGTTGGTGTATTTATCAGTGTATTTTGGTAACCAAAACTGCATAAATTTGATTATTCCAAATTTGTTGTAGGTGTGAACATAAAAATTTAAAAGTTGTATGACTAACCTTAAGTTTCTTTGACTGATCAATGATATTTTATGAATGATTCCAGATTATTATTATTGTTTTTACGGTGACCGAATCAAAAATTATCAGTAACCAAAATAGACATAATTAGTATCTATGAATATATAATAGACTGTTTTGGTTAAATTTATAAACAAAACACATATTATGTTTTTGAGGACGATAAATAATAAAGAATGCACATGATGGAATTCAAAACTAAATTGTATTGAATTATGCATTTATTTAAAGTAACCAAACCTATATATTAATGTAGCCAATATATTATATGAATTCTTCAAACCATGAATTTTGCAATACAATTCCCTTTCGTTACTAAAAATTAATAATATTACTTTATTGGTTTCCAATTCAACATTATATGGTTTCCAAAATATTTTATGAATGATTCCAGATTATTAGTATTGCTTTTACGGTGACCGAATCAAAAATTATCAGTAACTAAAATAGACATAATTAGTATTATGAATATGTAACAGACTGTTTTGGTTAAATTTATAAACAAAACACATAATATGTTTTTGAGGACGATAAATAATAAAGAATGCACATGAAGGAATTCGAAACTAAATTGTATTGAATTATGTGTTTATTTAAAGTAACCAAACCTATATATTAATGTAGCCAATATATTATATGAATTCTACAAACCATGAATTTGCAATACAATCCCCACTCGTTACTGAAAATTAATAATATTACTTTATTGGTTTCCAATTCAACATTATATGGTTTCCAAAATATTTTATGAATGATTCCAGATTATTAGTATTGCTTTTACGGTGACCGAATCAAAAATTATCAGTAACTAAAATAGACATAATTAGTATCTATGAATATGTAACAGACTGTTTTGGTTAAATTTATAAACAAAACACATATTATGTTTTTGAGGACGATAAATAATAAAGAATGCACATGAAGGAATTCGAAACTAAATTGTATTGAATTATGGATTTATTTAAAGTAACCAAACCTATATATTAATGTAGCCAATATATTATATGAATTCTACAAACCATGAATGTGCAATACAATTCCCACTCGTTACTGAAAATTAATAATATTACTTTATTGGTTTCCAATTCAACATTATATGGTTTCCAAAATATTTTATGAATGATTCCAGATTATTAGTATTATTTTCACGGTGACCGAATCATAGTTGCTTCATTATATAGAATAATTACTTCGTACCTTTGTAGTTTCGTTGTAGATTCAGTTCGATGTCTCAGAATCTTCTTTCTGATTATGTTCCGGAAATCTTTGAATCGTTTATTTGAATGTGGTGTTTTGATGCTCTGTTTTTGCTGCCTCTTGCTTTTGATTTTCGGTTTCTTATATTGTACTGGATATGCTTCTTCTCGATTGCTATTTTGTTTCAGATTAATATACTTTTTGATTCTTTTCCAGAAATCTTTTGATCGATTATTTGAATGTGGTGTTCGAATACTCTGTTTTTGCTTCTTGTTGCTTTCAATTTTTGTTTCTTCAAATATGCTTCTTCTCGATTGCTCCTTTGTTACAGATTACAATGATCTACGAAGATTCCTTTTTGATCTTCGCCGGATTCGTATATTGGCGACGTGATTTTTGAGTAATTGGGTTAGTTAGTAACTGCCAAAATATATAAGTGGAGTAGTTTTCTCCTTGAATTAAGGGTTTTATTTTTTTGTTGGATTGGATATACTGACGTGGAATGCACTATTGTTGATATTATTATACAGTATTTCACTGTTAATAAAATTATTTGTTTGGTGCACTATTGTTGTAATTACTTTATATTAGTTGTATACTTATGTAAAGAACCCTTGACTAGGCAAATTAATGATCATGTGTAATTAAAAAAAATATTATTTTGAATTTTTTTTGACTAAAATCCATATTAGCTCCAATTAACATAAACAAAATAAATTTCGTATAAATATGATAGGATCTTAATTATCCTCCTTCTGCCATAGACTTAATGATGCAAGAACTCCATAGACCACCAATATAAAAAGGTATTATTTAATTAATTAAATTTTGGGCACTTTTTCAATTGTTTAAAAATTTAATGTTATTCGTGTTAAAAATATAATTTGTTTGTTTAAAAATTTATTGATTTTTTTTTTGGAAATTAAGTTTTTTTTTAAATTTTAAATAAAAAATTATATTTGGTAATCTTTGTATTAATATTTAATTTTAATAATTTAATATATAATAATTATTCATAAGGATTTATACAGATTTACTACGTCAAAATAAGTATTTATAGATGTGGTAAATTATGATTTTGGTAGTATTTTATGTAACATAAGTGTTATTAGCCCGTATTGTATACGGTCAAATCGTATACAATTCTTACATATGAACAAAAAAATTAGGTATTCTGGTCAATTTCGCCCAAATTTTTTGGACATCTAATCATGAATATGATAGTATTTAGCCCTAAAATTAACAAGCACCACTTAATTAGTACATCGAATAAACTGTAACAAACTGGCCCATTATTATCATACACCCGGTCATTACAAAAATATTATGATGATTAAAGACAAAAATATTAGTAGTATCAAAAGGAGTTTTGGTATGGGATAAATTTCGGTAGATTTATAATTGTGAAACTTATAAATATATAATATTAGTAGGAATTATAAAAATGTCTCATTTATTACATATATTTTTTAAAAAGTTATCAATAATAATACTTATCCACGTAATTGTTACTAAAAAAATAGACAAACTTTCACAATATATATATATCATTCTCCTATCAAAAGTTAATTCCCGATTACTCTCGTTTTCATATTATGACACTGAGAATAAGAATCATTAATCATAAACAATCTAAATTATAAACAACTTAAAAAAAATTAAAATGTTAAAAATCCATTTTATATGATCAATACAATTATAACTAGTATGATGAACAATCTAAATGTGCTACCAATTATGAGATATTTTTATTTCAAAATTAAACTAAAGTAAAACATTTTATTAATTTAAAATATAAATATATTTTCTATTGTCTTTAAAGAATTAAGTTCCGCATCTGTACATGTTCTGGTTGTTAATTACCCTTTGAATCAGAGTACCCTTTACCGTTTATACAAAAAAGAAGAGAAAATTATGCTCCAAATGGAAGCATGCATGTTCTTGATTCTCCTCCAACTTATATTCCTAGGATGGGTGTGGTTTGGCTTGTCTTCTTATTTTCCTAATTACTAGTGTTTAATTGGGACTTGTCTTCTTTTTGCGTTTAATAAATAAACACAGTAAATAATTACACTAATTATGAGAGGGGAGATCTGATGGGTGGTGCATGTTACTAGTATACTAGTATATTACTAGGGTTTCTTTCACTCGTACGAAACCCTAACTAGTTTGGAGTAAGTGGAATATGGAGGGCCCCAAAGCCAGGACTTGATCTGTCGACACGTAGCAATTTCTGGGACCTCTGCAATAAATGAAGCAAGGCCAGAAGAGTTAAGGTTTCAGGCTCCTTTCTCAGCTTCTCTCTCCTCTTTTTGCCATCCTCGATCGTTAAATCTCTAGTCCACTACTTTACATAGGAGGGGGAGATGAGGGAAATTAATTAATAAAGAGAGAGCAAGAGGGCCTAGCTAGCTTAATCAATTTCGCAGATCCATATCTGGTGAAAATTAATTTAAGGAAAAGAAAATTAGAAGAAGAAGAATTAATGGGGAAGGGAAGGGTGGAGCTGAAGAGGATTGAGAACAAGATCAATAGGCAGGTAACATTTGCAAAGAGAAGGAATGGACTTTTGAAGAAAGCTTACGAGCTTTCAGTACTCTGTGATGCTGAGGTTGCTCTCATCATCTTCTCCACTCGCGGCAAGCTCTATGAGTTCTCCAGCACCTCCAGGTATACTAGACTATACATACCAATTCTATACATCGATCCTATTAATATCTATTACAACTAAAACATACATACATAAACACACACACGCACACACATAAATGAATGATCAACGCTTCTTGATGTTTATTAAATGATTTTTTTCTCTCTCTGTGTTTTTATGCCGTTTCATCTCCAAACTAGAAATGGGTGCTAACTATTGTATAGATCGGGGCTGCAAATTAGGTTTTATAGCGAGCTAGCTAGCTTTATACTTGGGGATGAATTTTAATTTTTGTTCCTTAGAGATATATATTTAGAGTTTAATCTTTCATAGAAATAAGGAAGATCGAGAGCAAGATTAACTTGTTTCACTAATTTAAGCTAATGGATGGAACTAACTAATAATTTTTTTTTATATATATAATTCGATTTGAAATTAGGGCACGATTCCATGGAGCTGATAAGTCATTTCTATTTAAATTTGGGTCTTAAAGTTCATATATCCCTGATTTAAGGGGGAAAATCCTCCTTATTGCTTACTCTTTTAATGATCTCATACCTGTATTATATAGTAAGTACTCCATTCCATTGGTTTAAAAGACTTTATAAAGTCAATTTTAAATATTTTTAAGCTTAAACTTGATATAATTTTCTTTAATTATTTTAATTAATAAAATGATGAAATTTGTAAAGAAAAAAGAGAGTCGTATGTCTTAGATACACACAAATTTATGTGTGTTCTATTATTTTAAGAGATTTTATTAGTAGTGCTTTTGGCATTTTCTCATTTTATTAATGGTTGTTTTGACATTTCACTAATTTGTCAATCAAAACAATGTTGTTTTAAGTGTAGAACACACACAAGCTTGTGTGTCTCAAATACTCTCTTTTTCCATTTCTAAATTAATTATCCAAAAATATATTACTTATTGTCATATTTATTATTTTAACTTTTTTTATGAATTATTTTAATTTTGAGTTTAAAAATATTTTAAATTATATTTCAAAAATCAATTATGATTTTATAATTTAAAAATGTAGTATATATTTGGTCTATATATCCATGTATTGTCGGATTAATTAGTACTTAGATCAGGCATAGCATGTGTTAGGGTCCCTTCTTCGGATGGCATAGAATATATATACCTTTAATATGAATATGACGTAAAATATGCAATGTGAATCTATATGCATTATTAACTTGTTGAAAGGGTTAAAAATCAAACAAATGACAAATTTGTTACGGTGGTGAGGTAAAGTATTGAATCATTACAAGAATTCTTTTTTGAGCTCCCACGGAAAGTCAGTTTTGTTCTCTATTTTCAACCATCTCAAAGGAGGAGTAATTCATATGGAAAAAGTTTCTGAGTTGGAATTACTCCTTTCAGATGAAAAAAGCTCATGAGTTGGAATTAGTGCCACTCAACATGCTCTCATTTTACTTCTGTAATTACAACTTTAATTAAGGGGTGTTTGATAAAAACTAAATGAATCTGAATCTGAATGAGTAGAATCTGAATCTGAATGAAAAAAGTTATTTGATAATTAACATGTCTGAATCATCTGAATAACAAAACTTTATTATTTTACCCCTTTGAAAAAATTCAAAATTGTTGTAAATTTATTTAATATTACTTAATATAATAGTTAATATTTTTTAAAAAATTTTAATTTTTTTTACTTCATTCAGCTGCTCATTCAGCAAGAAAAATCTGACTTAGCCATTCAGCTCATCCATCTTACCAATTCAGCCATTCAGACCAAAACAAACGCACTGTCCGATTCAGCCATTCAGATTCAGCTCTAAACAAACACCCCCTTAATCTCTATTACTACGTGAATAATATTTACAAGATTCAACGTTTTATTACATATGTTATGATTCAATGACTTCTTTTCTGTAAAAGAATCATTTTATGCATCACAAATTAATGCTACCCAAAAAATATTAATGTTTGAGGATTCCGATCTTCATTAAGTAGACAGGTATATGCTTACTTTGTGTACTTGACTACCTGTGAATTAGTAGTAGTTAATCGGTCTTCTAAGGATAATATATGAAAGACATAAATTAACTTCAAGGACCCAGAATTAATTATTCATCTGCAGAATTTGATCACTTGCCTTGATCAGTTACAGTGCTTGTACATCAGAGTCGACTATGACATTGGAAGATAAAATAGGGAAAACAAAATAAAGGAAAATGGTCATCAATATTATACTACGCATGTCAAAACTGCACTTTCAAATTTCTTTTCCTTGTCTCTCATTTCTTGGCTATTCAAAATTTTATGATATAAGAACTTAAATCCTAAGACAATTAAGTTCAAATAATTACAAACTTCCACAAGATCAAACTAGCTAGCTTGTTCACTGTTAAAACCCTATTAAATAAATATTTATTACTTTCCATTACTAATTATTCTAGTGTGAATGTTGTTAAATGTTTAGCATGCTGCAAACACTTGAAAAGTATCAAAAAAGTAACTACGGACCACCAGAGACGAATGTGTCTATAAAGGAAGATCTGGTAAGACTCTCTAGATCTCTCTGTCCAATTTTTTTTAAGGTATATATGATTGCTAATTAGGATACGATATTGTTATAAGCATGTATCTAAGGTGTTATTATATTGCTAATGATGATATCTTCCATAATCGGTAAAGGTTCTCTGTATGCTAGGATTTCCAAAGTGAAGCAATGTAGTAAAGAATATCTAATTAGCCTGCAGATATATTACATGTAATATATGAATCCATTTCTTATATAATCTCTTTCTTTCAAATACCTTACTATAACCATATCAATGTCTTATTTTATAATATGTTCAACAACTTATTAGCTGAACATCACAACACAACACAATGATTTAATTAGTTGTACGAGAACAAATATTTGATTTTTGAACTCTGATTATAACAAGTTTATCTATATATATGCATAGGAACACAGTAGCTATCAGGAATACATGTGTCTTAAACAGCGTTATGATGCCCTGAAACAATTTGAAAGGCAAGTTTTTCCCTACAAGTATTACTTTCCCTTGTCTTCCCCTTTGAATATCTAGACAGAAGTAAAGCTGTGATGCCAGCCATATTTCAGTGTTAAAATTTTGAATTAGCTATTTCTTTCATTGTTTATTTCAGGAATTTCATGGGCGAGGATCTTGGTTCCTTAAGTAGCAAGGAGCTTGAGTCACTAGAAAAGCAGATTGATTTGTCACTGAAGCAAATCAGATCAGATAGGGTAAATTGCAGTTCATATCAAGCTTACATTACTTGTCAAAAACTCTAAACCCCAAGGAATCCCTAGATTGCTTGCATTTTTACTTGCTCATAAGCATGCGTCTCACCCATGATTTATATATGATTTCCCACAGACCCAACGCATGCTTGATCAGCTCTATGAACTTCAAAGGAAGGTAAGGCTGCTAGAAGCTAAATATTGAACTTTTGTAGTGCACATTAGTTTAGTATGTCCTAATGACCATTTATGTTTATGTTGTGTGACAGGAACATATGCTTCATGAGTCTAACAAAAACCTTAGAGGAATAGTACGTAAACACATCTAATCATAGTAATTTTATTCTTATGGTAGATTACATATTACTACATCCGATTCAAAATATAAGGTCATGACTTGCATTTGTAAAATATTATCCAACTTTGGTGAACCTCATCATGCATTTCAACCTTTCGCGACATGGTTTAGCACTAAAACAAAATGCTTTAGAAAAATCTGAGAAGATAGATGTTACCAACTAGCTAGCATGCACATATTAACTAAGAAAAGTTTAATACAAAACAGTTAGATGAAGGAAAAAGCCAACAAGCAGACGGACAACAATGGGATCCAAGTGCAAGTGGAATGGTTTCTTGCCGTCAAGTAACTCCAGCAACTAGTACTGATGTGTTCTTTCATCCATTATGCAGTACTGAAACCACGTTACAAATTGGGTAAATTGTGTTTTAGCTTTTGCCAGATTTGAATGGTCTTGCGTATATGAACTCATGTCACCGAGCCTACTAATTCATTGAAAATAATGCAGGTGTCAAACTGATCTACCAAATATCAGCAGCTCCTTCTGGTCGAGGTGTGAATAGCCAAATGTGTATATGTTTGGTCAAGCATCACAAGATCGCTTGAAGAATTAATTAAACCAATATTGAGAAGTCCTCTCCAGGCCAACTAATAATGTCAATTTATTTCGCGAATTTCCATTAATATTACAATTACTACTGACAAAAGACGTGTTTTATTGTGTGTTATGGCATACAGGTCTGTCTATTATATGATAAAACCTACTACTAGTATTATTAATCTCATTATATATATTCTTTTGGGTACCTTTGAAAGGTTGTTTGAATGTGATGGTGAGATATATAGAATAGAGAGCAGTGCTTATAAATGTGATGGTATAAAAGCCTTGAAACCCTTGATGATGTGATCTTTAGAACCCAGATTATTGTTTAACCTAAATTTGTCACATTAAAAAAAATCAATATTAATTACAAATTTGATTGATTTTGATCCACAATATCAAAATTATTAAATTGGCGTATCAAATTTGAAGTCTCAAATACACTTCTCATATACAAAATAATTAATTAGGATTTGATCTCAAACAGTAATACAGCTTAATATTATTATACCAATGATATTGTACGTAGAAGGCCTTGGTACATCCATAACCATGCACTTTGACGCATACATAGCTTTATAAGTCTCCATAAGAACAGTTAAATTAATAAAATCCTGGACATATAAAGATCGATATATAAAATGTATATGCCTAACAATCTGAGAGATCGATGAGAAAGAAAAAGAAAGAGAAGACCGAGTACGTAATAGTATAATATATACATATATAATACTATATATATATATAGTAGCCTGAGCCTCAGCCTCAGTACTCCAAAATAATAATAATACTCTTTATTAATTAATGATGTTGGCCGCCGGTGTAGATGTGAATACGAACGGCCAAAATGAGAATGGTGAAGACACCAAAGTAGATGAGGGTATGTATGAGCACAACCTTTCCGTTGGTGGTGAAGCTGCCGAATTCGACGGTTCGTGTGTTTCCTGGTATTTGAAACACCAGCCCTGGTGATAGGATTATGAACAGAACTAACCCTTTCAATACCGGTGCCCAGTCCAACATTTATATATATATATATATACACACACACACACACACACACATATATATATATATATATATATATATATATATATATATATATTACTGAACAAACATTTATAGCGGCGAAGCCATGATTTTTATCTAGTGGGATTAATTTTCTGTGATGTTATAAATAATTTGGTGGGGGTTCGGGAGCCCAACTTTCGAGTCAATTTTTTAGATAATTTTATGTTTTTTAGCCAGTTACATATATAAAATATGTATTTTGTTACAATATTGTTAATATAACAAATCCTTATTGACTTATTACGCCTTTTTAATCATAAATTTGTTAATAAATATTTAAATTTCCTATGTTATAAAAATAATATAAATTAGATTATTATTTATTTTTAAAATATTAGAGAAAAATGCATACATTAATATTGAAAAAGTTATAAAAAATTTAATTTGACCATGTATATTAAAAAATTTAAAATTTTAGTGATTTAATTTATTTATCACACTTAATTTTTTTTAAATTTATTATATATTATAAAATATTTTTTTTCCGGTGAATACCCATACACCAGCCCAATTTAGCTTGGCCCCTACATTTACTAGTACGCTCAAGTGCATTAGAACTAAATTCTTGCTTTGCTTGGAAGCAGTAGTAGCCAACTGGAACATATACTTAATTACGTCACACGCAAACTCCATATATCTTCCTCTTATCCCAAGAAATGCATCAACCTTTATCTGCTCGAATAAATAATTACATTCCATATCTTATTGTAGTTAATACTACCATTCAATTTAATATCAGTCTACTTTTTGAACAACGCTAGTAGATGGAACCTTAGGCCCAACAAGTAGCCCAAATGATTGAAGGTCCAAAGGCTCATTCACACGGTCTAAGGTTAGGGCCCACCTACACTGAGGGACCCAATTAATTCTTGATGGGACATGTGAAGGAATTTTTTAAGGTTGTCTAAAAGATTTTTTCCCCGGGTGCGTTCGTTCTCCGCTCAAGAAATCAAGGAAATGAACAAATCTCTTTAATTACCGGGACAACCTTAGTAATTAGTAATTTCTCTGTTTTTTAATATAAATTCTTTTAAAAAATATTTGTTTGGAGCTAATCGGTCAGTGTGTTTATTTTGATATAAATGACTAAATCGATAAGATGAACAAGCTGAATGACTAAATTAAATTTTTTTAACTGAATAGCTGAATAAAGTAAAAAAAGATTAAAAGATTAAAAAAATATATTAACTATTATATTAAGTAATATTAAAAAAATTTACAATAATTTTGAATTTTTTTAGAGGGGTAAAATATTAAATTTTTGTCATTCAGATGTTTTAGATATGTCAACTATCAAATAATTTTTTTCATTCAAATTGAGATTCAACTCATTCATATTCAGATTCAGCTCATTCAGATTCAGATACATTCATTTTTTTATCAAACACCCCTTTAGAGAAATATTTTTGTTCCTAAATATAAGTCGTTTGAGAATTTTAAGTAAGTATTAATTGCTTAGTTTCCAATATTACGAAATCAAATCATTTGTCCCCAATTTCTCTGTCCCCTTTGTGTCCCTCTATTTATATTTTGACATCTGTTCTTTTATTTAATTTTAAAATTAATTGGTGTTAAAATATAAGTGGGGGACACAAGGGGACATGTGAATTGGAGACAGATGATCTGCTCTCCAATATTACTCCAAGTAATAAATATAACTAAGTTCTCTCATTATTTTTTGTCAAATAAATAACAATTCTCTTTTTCCAATACAAAGGCAATATAGACAATTGATAGTATATTTAATGTTTTACAATTATTTTCTTAATACTTATGCATAACTCTAAAACGACCTATATTAAGGAATGGATGGAGTAATTACTATTTTAAAAAGGTTATACTTATTTTATATTAAAAAATATTTAAAAATAATAATATATATATCTCCCCATTTTTTAACGATTACATTGAAGATGCTTCATGATGACGAAAACTCAATGACGAAGACGTTCACATAAGTTTGAAAGAGCCGAAGCCCAAATTGAATAATCGGGGGGGGGGGGGGGGGGGGGGGGGGCGGCCGGTGCTCTAATGATCGGTACTTTTAATTATTTTTTTTTTGTTAATCACAATTATGAGAATAATAAATAAAAAATAATAGAGTAAGTTTGAACAAAAAACACTATTACTGTATTTTTTTAATAAAAAAATATACTTTCTTTTACAGTTTTTTGTTCAAACTTGCTCTATTATTTTTTATTTATTATTCTCATAATTGTGGTTAAAAAAATAAAAAATTAAAGGTGCCGGTCGTTAGAACCGGTCATGTGACGCCCCCAAAATAGGTATATATCACCCGTCTTGAGTCGCCAAATACATGGTACTAAATTCAAGTATAACTTGATTATACAATAGTCGTGTAAAATACGACAAAATACATAATGTGAGTTTTAATACAAATATTATCATCTAGACAATATTCACACTCAATTTAGTCATCATTACATTTATTATCACACTATTTAACAGAATAGTGAGGACTACTAAGACACCATCTCGGACCATCACTCCGTTCCCCGACTAGTCCCAGCTACGTTCTCATTTCCTAAAGAGAACAGTGAAAGAAAGGGAGAGCTCAACTAGCCTAGTAAAAAATATTATGACTAAGATAATGCAGAATAAATTATCATTAGTCCTCAACAGTGTTAAACTGATAAAATACAATAGACATCAAGTTTAACTGCAGCGGAACATGCAATTCATTAAAAGAGTCAAGTAGAGAATAAAATTTATTATCTTTTATGATTTAAAAAAGTTTTTCATCACTTTTATCACTGAGACTCAGCTTAATAAATAATTCACATCATCCCTGCACTACGGCCAAGGATATTCATTATGGTCACGACCACAAATTATCCATGCAATACGGGCCAAGAATATTTGTGTATTCATCAATGGTCATGATCATGCCAACAACTGTCCATCAATGCACTTCGGGGCAATGAGGATTTTTACCACATCATTTGTAACATTACGGTCATGATTATACCGAATAATCCCTGGTCATAATCATACCAAGTCCATCTATGCACTACAGGCCACAGATGACTTTCAAAAATAATATAAACACGAGGATGATGATAATGATATAAGAATTCAATAAAACAAGTTTAAGAATTAATTTATTCAAGAACTAATAACGTCCAAATTGTCAACATGATACTTCTTTGTAAAGTAAAATTCAAGAATGCTCAGAAGAATATTTTCATGAAAAAATACTGGATGAAGCGCAAATATCAAGAATATTCCACTAATTTCATGGAGTGAAGAAGTCAAAACTTTAACTAACTGGGTATAATAAAGAATGGAATAACAAAAGAAATCATCATGCATGCGGTACTTCACATAGACAGGTTATTCCATCAAAATAATAAATAACGGAACCAGGTCAGGCGTAATTCACACCGACAGGATATTCCAACAGAATAATAATGAATGGAATACAACAGAAATAACCATGCATGCGGTACTTCGCATAGACAGGTTATTCCAACAGAATACTAAATGACGAAAGTCAGGTGAAATTCACACCAACAGGATGTTCCAACAGAATAATAAAGACGGAACCATGTCCGACGTAAATCACAAACAGAATATTCTAACAGAATAATAAAGACGGAACCAGGTCCGGTGTAAAGCACAGACAGGATATTCCAATAGAATAATAAAGAATGGAATACAGAAGAATTTCACCAAGTATAGGGTAGCCCGCGTATACTGGTTATTCCAATATAATAATAAAGATGGAATAATAGAAGTTCTCTTCATGAATACAAACGAAATAATACTCCTTACCGTAAAAGAAACTTGATATCGGAGTAGTGAAGTAGCAGAATACTTTTCTTCTTTCTCTCTATAGTTTCTCTCTCTAGAGTTTCAGTGAATTCGTAAGAAATAATGAAGGAATGAACTTCTATTTATAGAAGAATGGAATGAATAGTAACCGATCCATGAACGGTCCAGATTGATTTACTTTAATCGGACGGTCCATATTTAAAGCAAAATCTTTTAAATAAATATAATATATTCTATTTATAATCTAATAAAACGAATAACTTTTAAAAAGATTTTACTATGCAAGCACTATGCAAATACTATGCATAATAAAATATAATATATTCTAATTATTGTCTAATAAAATAGATAACTTTATAAAAGTATTCTGTTTTATATAAAAAGATTTTACTATTAGCCTAATAAAAAGAATAACTTTATAAAAGTATTCTGTTTTATTACGTTAATAATACGAATAAAATAAAACGTCATCATCATTATTATGATTCACACTATTAATCGACCAGGTCGTTCCCAGGAAAGAGAGGGCTTTTTAATAAGGATTTCTCCATATTGGCGCGCAATTAGGTGACTAAACCTCTCCTTGGCAGAACTTCTAGACATCGTTAATAATGCAAATAATAATAACAACTTCGTCATCTCAATTATTGATTTAATAATATATAAAATATCGAAAATAATTGAATCAAACTGAGTGACTTCTCATATAAGCATTAATAATCAATACCGTGTGCTACTATGCAACCACGCGTATTACTGTACTTTTACTACCGAGTAGTTCAATAGTATCAACGGTAAAACTTCCGCCGTTATTTTTATAAAAATATTTTTGTCGTTTTCTCAATCTGACAATAATTCTGTTGTGGGGTCCACCAATAATTGTGTCGTCGTGCGAATATTCCCTGACCAATCGAATATTATATAACAATTTACGTACTTTACAAAATTTATAAATATTACCCACAACTATAACACTATATCAAATTTATTCCATAATATTCAAAAATAATATTTATAGAAAATTCATTTTTATTCATAAAAGTTGGGGTCTTACAGGTCATTAGAGAACCGGACGCCCCCCACCCCCACCCCCACCCCCACCCCCACTCCACATCACATTAAAAACGTACTCTCCGGAGATAAAACATCATTAATCAACATAGAATAATTTAAAGAAAGAATCCAAATTATATATGTGCAAGTAAAATGAGATTTTTTTTTTGCTAATTTAAAATGAGAAATCTTGAGTTGTATAAATTAGTGGTATCATATTCATATAGCTTGGCAATTTTTTATTAGCTTGTATGAACTCGGTCGGTTTGTCTGAAAAATAAAATCCTAGTACTTTTTTTTATCTTTCTAATGGGAGTTGGAGAGCACAGTCTGGTATGGTAGATGTCAAAAATTATGGTGTATAAATAAAGAGAAAGTTATAATACAATCTGATTTATGTTCTTAAGAAAATATACTAATCTACATATATATATATATATAAGGTATTCATCCATATCAAACGTTTGCTATGGGCACTGTTCAGCAACCAAGTTGATTACCGTTGATCTGGACAATGGAAGCGTGACTCTCCCAAAATAGCTACACATCACCTATTCCGAGTCGCCAAATACATGGTACAGAATACAAATACAATCTTTAATATACAACAAGAAAGCTGTGAGTTTTAATATAAATATTATCTTCTAGACAATATCCACTCTCAGAATAAGTTCTCATTACATTTATTGTCATACTATTTAACAGAATAGTGAGGACTACTAATACTATCATCTGGACCGTCACTCCGTTCTCCGACTAGTCTCGGCTACGTTCTCATTTCCTAAAGAGAACAGTGAAAAAAATGGTGAGCTCAACTAGCCCAGTAAAAAATATTATGACTAAGATTATATAGAATAAATTATCATTAGTCTTCAACAGTGTTAAACTGATAAAATACAATAGACATCAATCTTAACTGCAGCGGAACATGCAATCCATTAAAAGAGTCAAGTAGAGAATAAAATCTACTATCTTTTATGATTTAAAAGGTTTTTCATCATTTTAATCGCTGGGACTCGGTTTAATAAATAATCCACATCATCCATGCACTACGGCCAAGGATATTCATTAGTATCACGACCACAAATTATCCATGCACTATGGGCCAAGTTTATTCGTGTATTCATCAATGGTCATAATCATGCCAACAACTGTCCATCAATGCACTACGGGCCAATGAGGACTTTTACCACATCATCTGTAACATTACGGTCATGATTACACCGAATAATCTCTTATCATAATTATACCAAGTCCATCTATGCACTACAGGTCACAGATGACTTTCAAAAATATAAACATAAGGATGATGATAATGATATAAGAATTCAATAAAACAAGTTCAAGAATTAATTTATTCAGGAACTAATAACATCCAAATTGTCAACATGATACTTCTTTGTAAAGTAAAATTTAAGAATACTCAGAAGAATATTTCCATGAAAAGATACTGGATGAAGCGCAAATATCAAGGATATTCCACTAATTTCACGGAGTATAGAAGTCAAAACTTTAATCAACTGAGTATAATAAAGAATGGAATAATAATAGAAATCACCATGCATGCAGTACTTCGCATTGACAGGTTATTCCGACAGAATAATAAATAACGGAACCAGGTTAGGCGAAATTCGCATCGACAGGATGTTCCAACAGAATAATAAAGACGGAACTAGGTCCGGCGTAAAACGCACAGACAGGATATTACAACAGAATAATAAAGAATGGAATAACAAAAGAATTTCACCAAGTACAAGGTTGCCCGCGTATACAGGTTATTCTAACAGAATAATAAATAATGGAATAACAAAAGTTCTCTTCATGAATACAAAAGAAATAACACCCCTTACCGTAAAAGAAACTGGATATAAGAGTAGGAAAGTAGTAGAATACTTTTCTATTGTTTCTCTATAATTTCTCTCTCTGGAGTTTCAGTGAATTCGTAAGAAATAATGAATGAATGAGTTTCTATTTATAGGAAAATGGAAAGACATTGTGTAATGCAACAGTTATGCAATCGGATGGAAAAAAAAATTTGTAACCCACACACACACAATTTGTCAATCAACCAACCAATAAGAATAAAGCAACATTATAATACATATATAACCCACACACAAATTTGTCAATCAACCAACCAATAAGAATAAAGTAAAATTATAATACATACATACATATATATATATATATATATATATATATATATATATATATATATATATAACCCACACATGTTATATACATATAATACTAGTTACCTTTTGCAAAGCCCCACCATTTCCCACCCACATGTTAAACATATATATAATAATCATCCACTCATCAACTATGTAATTCATCCACCCATAGCACAATTTTTCTCCCGACAATGCAAAATCCCCCCCCCCCCCCCACACACAAGACATCAACCTTACTAGTGGCCACACCTTTTATAAAATAATTTTCTACTGATTATTTTAAAAAATAGGTAAATGGGGGTCCATATAATAATCAAAATTTATACAAATATTTCATAAAAATCACCTTAATAATTTTAACAACATTTATCATCTTTATTATAATTCACAATATTAATCGACCAGATCGTTCCCATGAAAGAGGGGGCTTTTCAATAAATATTTCTCCCTATTGGCGCGCAATTAGGTGACCAAACCTCTCCTTGGCAGAACTTCTAGACATCGTTAATATTACAAATAGTAATATTAATAACTGTGTCATCTCAATTATTGTTTTAATAATATATAAAATATCGATAATAATTGAATAAAACTAAATGATTTCTCACGTAAGCATCAATAATCAATATCGTGTGCTACTATGCAACCACGCGTATTACTGTATTTTTACTACCGAGTAGTTCAACAGTATTAACAGTAAAATTTCCGTCGTTATTATCAATAAAATATTTTTATCGTTTTCTCAATCCGACAGTAATTCTGTTGCGGGGTCCACCAATGATTGTGCCGTCGTAAAAATATTCCTTGTTAAAACGAATATTTTTCGACCAATCGAATATTATATAGCAACTTGTGTACTTTGTAAAATTTATAAATATTACCAACAAATATAACATTATATCAAATTTATTCCATAATATTTAAAAATGATATTTATAAAAAAAATTATTTTTATTCATAAAAACTGGGGTCTTACAGGAAGGCTGGGATAATATTTGACCAATCCCAGCCTTCCATTGTCCAGATCAACGATAATCAACTTTATTTTTGAACAGTGCCCATAACAAATGTTTGTTATGGATGAATATCCTATATATATATATATATCTATCTAATAAAATATAAATAATTTTGAATTTTCCGCTCACTCAATAAATCATCTGGGCCGTTCAAAGTTTGGGATAAATCCCACCGTTCATACATCTATCTATCTAATAATCTAATAATAATTTAATAAAATACAAATGACTTTAAATTTTCCGCTCACTCAATAAATTATTTTGGTCATTCAAAGTTTGAGATAAATCATATTGTCCATACAGTGCCGGAGGCACGGGACCAGCTAGTATATATATATAATATCAGGACGGGTATTGAAAATTAAGTTATAATACTATTAAGTATATAAACTCACCGGCCTCTATCATAGAATTTCTTTAATAAATTGAAGAGTCAACTGAATAATTCAAAAATGTCACCAAAATTTGGATGTTTAAATAGTTAGGCTGATTAAATATATAACTGATTTTTTAATATAAATAAATAATCAGAATTTTATCAAAATAAAGAGCGAACCAAGTATGTTTTGAAATTTTAAAACCAAAACTCTTAAAATTTTTAATTTAAAAGCAATAACCACAAATTCATCCACAGCCAAACGGGCTAATTATAAAATTAAAACATGATGGTTATAATATGGAATAATTATATTTTCTATTATATTTTAAAAAATAATTACAACAATAGTGCACTCATAAAATATTTACACAACTAATATTTTTAAATTTTTATTTTTATTATTAGTACATATTTATGCTTCCTTTAATTTTGGGGTGTGATTTATATTTTATCTTTTTTTTCCTTTTTTTGCCACTATCTACAGACTACAATTAATTTTCAAAATAATATATATACAAACGGAGGACACACTTTCAGATCTGTCCCCACCTCTCTCTCATACACAATTTTCTCCACCACTTTCATCTTCTTCACTTTATCTCCACCTCTCTCTCATACATATTTTTCTCTCATAAATTTCCAAAATAAACAGTTTGTGTCTATATATATATATATATACATATATATATATATATAGAAATGTTTCTTAGGTGGAACTATAAGATCAGTGTTAGAATTTGTTTTATGGGATCAAGTATTCAATTGATTTTGTTTTTCATATTACATTAGATAGAATTTTTCGAAAAAATGACAAGTTACATAAAAATGGCATCAAAAACAAAAGTGCTATACAGTTGTTGCCATCTCGATCATGGAGAATTTTCAATAAGTTGTGGGTTGTAGGTAAAGGGCGTGGAGTAGGGGAGAATAAGAGCTCTAAGACATCTTGTAGTTCCCAGAGTCTAACTTCAATGATTCAAAAGTGCTATTCAGGCTTTGTTTGATATTTTTTTCAGAGTGCAGTTGGTAGCCAAACATTCATACCAAGGTAACAAATCCAGTGTTATTAGGTTATTAATTTATTTTTGAATATGATACAGTTGGTAGCCAAACCTTCATGCAGTTGGTTGCCAAACTTTCAGACCAAGGTAACCAATTCATACTGCACATGTGGAGGTAGATTGGTTACCTTGGTATAAATGTTTTGTTACCTTGGTATAAAAGTTTGGTTACTTTTTTAAGAATGTTTGATTATCAACATTACATTACACATTACTCTCTTACAACACTGAATTGGGTTACCAATTCTTCACTTTCCACTTTGTAATATTTAGGATCATTGTTCTTGTGGTTGATGTCGCAAAACTGACGTGCACGAAAGCTTATACGCTTGAAGCATGGTTTCTTTTTCTATTTTTCTTTTTCGTGCTTTATCTAGAAGAGATGAATGAGTGATTGAAATCGATATTATGGTGCAGTTGGTAGCCAAACTTTCATACAAAGGTAACTATTTTAGTTGTGGGTAACCAAATATTCATAAAAAAAAATTGTTCGTGATTTCCTCTTTGTTCGGCTCCTCCGAATTTGTTTTGGATCTGTTCTTGCTGGTTTGGTAACTCCAACTTTTCCTTCTTTGATTTGTTTTGGTAACTCCGACTTCTTTTTTTTCTTCTTCTATTTGTTTTGTTTTGGTTGTTCGTGTTTTGTCTGGCTATTTAGCATATGGTGATTGCGAATAGTTGCTAATTCTGTTACATTGGTTGCAGAATGTGAAAAAGTCTTTCATATATCAGTACGCAAATCACGTATTAGAGAGAAATCTGAAGTTATTTTATAGAATGGAAAATGCAGATTCAGATCTGCTACACATACACCATGAACAAGCTAGATGAAATTTCTTAATTACAAAGGAGAGAAAAAATATGGAAAGGGAGATGAAAATTTGAATTTGAATGATTAATTATGGTAGTTATTTCTCTTTGATTCTAAATTTCCTTAATAATATAAATTGTACTATTTTTATAATATGAGACCTAATTATATTCTTTTTATAATTATTTTATTGATACACTAATAGTATAATTATTTTTTAATTATTGTATATTTATGTGAAGAACCCTTATAATATCCGTTCACAGAGTTTGGGCGGCTGGGCCACGTTAACCATTTATGGCCTCATTTCTTCCTAGTTTTCAGCTAAATAATTGTTTGACGTGGACGAATTCTATTGGCTTCTATCTTAAATTCAAATAGCACCAAACCTTTTATTTTTTCAATTTTTCTGAAACAATCAATCCCTCCATTTTCTTCACCAACACATTTTCTGAATTATAGGGTTTACCTCTCTTTTCTTTCTCTTCGGTGGGGCATTTTCCCGGAAAATTCATCTCAATTTTCCCGGAAAATCCTATCCCTCCGATCACCATTTCCGTTCCGGTTGCGATCCCTGGTGCTTTCCTCCTCTATATCTTTTAATTAGCTTTGATTTTGGGATATGATTGATTGATAGGCCTTTGAATTATTTGTTACAGAAAGAATAGAGAAAAAACAACAATAATAATACTTATATATGACGGGGAGTCAAGGAGGTCTTTCTGCAAGGAGAAATATGTCTTTGACAAGCTCATCTTCGAATGTGAAGAAGAAAGCTTCAGAAAATGGAGGAGTTGCTCCTTCTGAGACTACTAGAAAATCTCTCACATCTTCTCGTTCCATGTGGGTTACTTATATTTTTAAATTTACTCATCTGATTGTTGTTTCTTGGCATATTTTACATCTTATATAATTTAATCGTTTCAACTCTGTTATTTCCTTTTTGTAAATTGTAAGTTATGATGAATGTTGCATTCTAGTTGTACTTAGATAATTATTTGTCCTCCTCGGAAACTTATAAAATTAAGACAAATTATAAGAGTATGTAGAGGGAAAGTGACTTACCTTACTCCCATAATAAAGAGGCAGAAACTATATTGTTTTGGCCCCTAACAATCCATCCATCCATCCTTACGGATGTAAAAAGTATGCAAAAATATGAGAGCATGCAAAATTTTTTTTTGATTTGAGATTGTGGAGTACAATTTTTATAACCAAGTAAAATAGGTATATTTTTTGACGGGTTAGATTTGTTTATGTTTTATTATTATAAAGTCTTGATACACATTACTAAATCATATGAAAATTTACTTGATTAAATAATTTTGTGTGCTCTATGCATACACATACATGCTTAGATTGTCAAATGAAGTGCCACAATGACGTAAGTTTGGCCAAATAGCCTTTCTAAATAAATTTGAGCTCAAGTTTTTCTGTGTTACGTCGGGAGCAGAACTTTTGTTAGGATAAAACATAATAAAATGTACTTATAGGTCATCACAAAATGGAAAAACAAACTTCTCTGGTTACATACATTGTTGATCAATCTTGTAAAACATTATGCGGACATGCAATGCAATCTTAATAACAAAAGGCTCTAATCACACAAATATTAATATTCCAACTTAAAATTGGGTGCTCAAACATCACATTTTGTACTAAATTATTTCTACAACAATCAACTTGTTGATGCAACCAAAAATCTCCTATAGAATTTAGCTTCATAAAATTTAGATTTTAAGAATTCCTCACGATAAGCATGCATATAAAGCTACTCATAGTATATAGTCTATGTTGCATACTGAGTTCCTGTATCGGTTCCATGAACTGAAATTATCTGTGTTCTATGTAACATTTCTCATAAGGACAATATATACAGATATATATATATATATATATGTATATATATATACAGTTATATATATATGACTTTTTCACATCTTCATTTTGTTTAATGACATTTTCCATATGTAACTGTTTTTGGAGCAGGGGACTAACTGGAGAGCGCACAGTTAAGAGATTGCGGCTTTCGAAGGCCCTGACAGTACCTGAATCTACAAGTATTCACGAAGCTTGTCGTCGGATGGCAGCTCGTAGAGTTGATGCTTTGCTGCTGACTGATTCAAATGCATTACTTTGTGGAATCCTGACAGACAAGGTTTGATCTGAAGTCTTGAATCATATATGAAATAACAACATGCAAAAGACCCTTACATAAGGTATAAATTGCCACTAAGTAGTCCATTTGTTGATGAAGGATATTGCAACAAGAGTTATTGCTCGTGAGCTTAATCTTGAAGACACACCTGTTTCAAAGGTTATGACAAGGAACCCGGTTTTTGTGCTTTCAGACACTCTTGCTGTCGAAGCCCTCCAAAAAATGGTGCAAGGTTGGTATTGATTGGAATTTGGAAAAGTGACATTATCCTTTCAAAAGTACTGTTCTAAATTCTCCCCACTGCTTGATATTTTGCCACAGGAAAATTCAGACATTTGCCTGTTGTGGAGAAAGGAGAGGTTATTGCTTTACTTGATATAGCCAAATGTTTATATGACGCTATTGCTCGCATGGAGCGGGCAGCTGAAAAGGGAAAGGCTATAGCTGCTGCTGTTGAAGGTGTTGAGAAACACTGGGGCACGTCTATATCTGGTCAGTGCATAGGTGGACTCTGTATTGTAAAATGTATAATTAGCAAACCTATTTGGCAATTTGGTTGGTGGATAATGTTTTCAATTTTGCTTTATTTTGGAATACTTTTCAAATTTTGCGTTAATGATATTATTTTACTTTTTCAAGAGAAACTACTTTCACATGACTCTGTCATTTATTATTCATTCTATAGGTCCAAATACATTTATAGAAACACTTCGAGAGCGAATTTTTAAACCTTCGTTGTCTACTATCATTTCCCAGAATTCAAAGTAGGTACTATATATACTTTTATTTCTGAGTGACATCTTATATGGTTGTTTTAAGATGAATAATCCTGATATTAACATTATACAAGTTACTCTGTCCAAATGATTTTGGCATTTGCAGGATTGTAACAGTGTCACCGATGGATACAGTAGTAATGGCATCAAAGAAGATGCTTGAAAGTCATACTAGCTCTGCAATTGTAACTGTTAATGAAAAACCAAAGGGAATTCTAACGTAAGTTTCTAAGCGATTGTGTGGCGATTTTCAAAGAAGGAAAAAAGACTTCACTTTTTCGGTTTCTCGGACCCATAGATTTAGTGCCCCCCTGCTCCCCTCTATAACTGATTTTAGCCTTCAAAAACAGAATGACTCATAGCAAGCTTGATAGAATTATTACTTTTGCTAATAATAACCTTTCTTGTTCTACTTTTGTCAGGTCGAAGGATATTCTGATGCGAGTGATTGCACAAAGTCTTCACCCTGAGTCCACTTTGGTTGAGAAGGTAATTATCTCACTATGATGTGTGTTCTGCTAAAATAGTTTTTGACCTTTTTTTCTTGTTCCAATTTCTAGATCTTTTGGTCAGTTTTTAGTTTTCAAGAGAAGTGTTCTACTGTTTATATGGCTATTTAGGGGGTTTGTATATGCTTTTCTTATGTAATAAAAGAAAATCATTTTTACTTTCACTTTGATATGTAGGTGATGACCCCACATCCAGAATGTGCAACAGTTGATACACCAATTGTTGATGCTCTGCATACCATGCATGAAGGAAATTTTTTACACCTTCCTGTTGTTGACAGAGGTTATTGTACTATCTTGATTGTGCTCCTAGTTTGTACAAAATGCTTCACTATTTATGGAGATTATTTCTCATGTCTAATCATAATGTAGTGCAGATGGAATTGTTGTTGCACTCATTGATGTACTTCATATCACTCACGCTGCTGTTGCCACAGTAAGTTGAATTTCCCCTTATCTTGTACTCGATGAGGTTTGTAACATAATTGATCTTGCACCCATTCGTAGATAAAAAGTCTAATAACTATTAACTAGTGACTTTTCTGGACTGATTTATTCAGTCTTATGGTGCAACAGTTAGTTCCTCGCATCTGTTTATGGAGAAAAATACACTGTCTTATTGCTAACGTTCTATAATTCAGTAGGTGAACTAGTTGGCAAAAGGGGCATCTAGTGGCCAATGCCAAGGCTGCCTAGCCGGCACCTAGACATTTTCCTTTTTCTTTTGGGTGCACCTAGGAGTTTTCCTAGTTGGTCTTATTCATTTATTATAAAATTTTCATATACTGTATAAATCACATATTAGATGTAAGTTTCGTCCACTGTGAAAAAGCTTCACAACTACGAGCTATTTGTTTATCAGATCAACACGTCTTATAACAACTTTACCTAGACCTAATATGTGCTGGAGTTCTTGAGACACTTTTACTACTGATCACTCATTCATTATGTTCAAATCATCACATAAGCCAAATTAATTAATTCATGATTTTTTTGGCGACTTTCATGGAATCTTTGACATGAACACATCCTGGTCTGTGATATTGGTAATAATAAAGAAAATGAGGATAATTTTAAAACTTTTGAGACGTGTCAATATCACGTGCCAATATCTTCTTCTCCATTGACTGGCCAATGAACTTTGATCTGTGGTAGCAATCTCTAATTTGGATTCTTTTTGTTGTATCGCATGTCAAGTGTTACGGAAAGCCTAACCTCTTATTGTTGTTTAAAATTTAAAAATGGTTCTATTTTCCAACTTATGATAAAGCTCAAGTGTAGTTTAATGGAGTTGACTTCTAAAGACAAGAATTCTCTCCCTCCCAGTGTTTTGAGAACAGTTGCTAATATGTAACTATCTTTAATGCTTTGATGTCTTTGTAGCATCCTTTGCAATATATTTTAGACCACCCAAACAAAATGTTAATGCAACTACTTCTGTACTTCATATTCAAGAAGTTATAATCAGCTATAGATTTCTTTTGTATTGCATCGCAAATAACTGATAGGAAGTTATTGTATGAAAAACTAATTGTGTGAAGTAGTCACTCATACACTGGAAAGAATTTATGAAAATCTATATTTGTAGTGTACTTCTCACTTGGACTTGTGTAATTCCTTCGAGTTCTGGAGAATAAATATCTCAGCATTCCATAAAATAATTAGGTGGGAACGGGGGTGAATAATGAGGCTACAAGCAGCCTGATGCAAAAATTCTGGGACTCTGCAATGGATTTAACTCCTGTTGATGATGAAGATGACACACGAAGGTTATAGTCTAATTTATCATTACATTGACATGCTTCTTATTTCTTTATAGTTTTCTTACATAGTGCTGGTGATATTTCAGTGAGAGTTCATTGAAACTGTCTTCTGAAGTAGACATAGAGAGATTTCTTTCCTATCCTTCATCAACCGTGCCTACAACTTTTGCTTTCAAGATTCAAGATAGAAAGGGGCGAATGCATAGGTTCACTTGTGGTAAGCTTCTATTCAGTGTTTACCATTAACCATACATGATGTGGCTGGTGAACATGTGGTAGTTTACGTGTGGCACACATTCAATCAGCTTATAATTAAGCATGTTTTTCCATCAGCAACTGAACTCTAGGTGATCCTGTATTCTGTAATTTAGGCTTTTTTGGAAGTCAAAAATGGGAAGGAAAAAAATAATATTGGGAATTTTATCTCCCTTCTATAGATTATGTTGGAAACTTTAGAAGACAAAAAAAGGGAAAAGAAAAAGAAGCTAACAAGGAATATGTAAAAAGTTCTGAGGAAATTAATGTACTTTGTGGAACACTAAAGAAACGTAAGAAAAGGCTCAGTAGAAATTTTGTGAGTACTCTCCTAATTGTTTACTCTGTTTCCTTTCCCTTTCTTTTCCGTCATTTTTAATTGAACAGAAGTGTAATGTGTGTATACACTTTTATGTAGTCCAGATTTTATAATGTACGGTAATATTTTTATACGGGTGTGGTCAGATTCTCGAAGTTTTACAGAACTGATAACTGCAATACTTCAAAGAGTAGGGAATGAAATTGAGCGCAGCAACCTGCCTCAGATTCTGGTATACGTAGACATAATAAATTTGAAGTTTGGAGTCTAGATATTTCTTCTCGAAAGTTGTGCTTATTATGATTAACGGTGTTGTGTAGTATGAAGATGCAGACCAGGACAAAGTTGTACTTGCATCGGATAGTGATCTAATGGCAGCTGTGGATCATGCAAGATTAGCAAATTGGAAGGTATGTGAGAAGATTGTATATAGTGTTGGATACATGCATATTGCATCAAAGAGAAAGCATATGAGATGAGGTGTTTTTTTTAATAAAATGTAACTACACTAGTTTTATCACTTTTTCAGTGAAGAAAAAATAACTTGTTAGAGATTGTTCACAACAGGGATTAAGATTGCATCTAGATTATTCAGGGATAGCTGGACGTGGCAGGGGGCCTATGTCTGGAGGTTTGGACTATGTTCAGGCAGATGCATGGGCTTCGGCATACAGTGGGGTTGCAGCTGGGGCAGCACTAGTTGCTGGATTAGGGGTTTTTGCATTCTTGTGGAGATCTGGAAACTGATGTTTGTAAAATACGATCTTCAGAATTGAGTTCCTCTAAAGAAAGCTAATTGTCAAATTTGGAATCAATTGGAGCGTACGTGTGTTTGATTTTATTTAATAGATCATCATCCTCCATGTACACGCACAAAGTTGAGTCATCTTTCTAAGGTGCGGTTGCAAGTTTGGTGTTTTTACCAGATGCCAAAACACTGTCAACTGTTACATGTTTTTCATCCATCTCTTGATATCAATCAATCTGCCATGGACGTACACTTAACTGTTAATATCTGCTTCGCCATGGTAGCAGAGCCGGTCCTGGGTTTTATAAGGCCCAGGGCAAAAAAATTCTAAGTGTGCCCTTTTTAGAGGTGGCAAACGGGCGGACCGGGCTCGGGCCGGGTCCAAAATGACCCGGGTTTTGACGGGCTTAAATTGTGAGGCCCGTGGCCCGGGTCGGGCCGAGCCACGGGCTTCTTCCTTTATTTATTTATTTATTTGCAAAATCTTGCTACACCAAAAATAGTAATAATAATAAATATTAAAAATAATAAAATAATTTATAATTAACAATAATTATAATTACCTACATTAACTATATATCTCAATCAATTAAAATTCTAATAGTATTATAAATTGTTTTCAAAGTATATAATCAAATTTAATTTTTTAAAATTAATATAATTTATTTAACTTTTAAAAATATCTAGGATTATTACATATCTACAGATACAAGGATTGTTACAAAATAATTCTATTTGGTACGGATTGTGACTTTTTTGAAGGTGTATTCAACACAAGACACATAATTTACACTATATAACTATATAAAATTCACTATATATTAGTACTAGTTTGTTTATATAACTATATAAAATTCACTTTAATATCTTTTTGTTAAAGGTTAATTACTATCTTGAGAGCAGTTTTGCCCCTGCCCTGGCCACATATTAAGTTCAATTGTCGTATTTTTATTGTAAATGCATATTTATTAAATATCATTAATTATGTACAATAAATTATACAATTAAATGAGAATTTAAAAATGGATAAATTTTTTTATTTTTTTTTATTTTTAATATACATAAAAAGTCAACTAAATTTTTTATCATATTACGGAGGGAATAATAAATATAATATTAAAACTCATAATCAAAAATCAAAATAGGACTTTTGTATTTTCTTAAGTTGTTAGCATCTATGATATAGAGATGTGTAATATAAACAGCTTTTTAATTAAGTATGCCTTATTTTGCAGTTAAACCGTGAATCAAATATTTATTCTCGTCAGTTAATACAAAATATTTTAAATTTTACAGTTAAACCGTGAATCAAATATGAACTGAGAGGGTTGAAGGGTTTTTTCTTCTTTTTTTTTTGTGGCTAAGAGTCTATTTTGATTTTTCATATTAATTTATTGATTTGTTTTATATTATATTTTATAATTATTTTTTTATACACACATAATTTTTTAAAAAATTTGGGCCCTCCTCAACTTTGGGCCCTGGGCGGTCGCCCTGGTAGACCTGTCCCAGGGCCGGCTCTGCAGGGTAGGATGGATGTGCATTCTTACTTTTTATTTAGTCAATTTTTTACTTGATTATTATACAAAAATAGCACCAGGTCAGGCTCGAATTGAATCATCAAATCACTTGCCTAGCCTAATAAAACCAAAATCCCTATTTGTAAGCCATCTTGTGAGTTGTGACCTTCAAAGACTAGATTCATTCGTTTCTTTTTTTAATTCTTCTTCACGTGCATTTCCATTCGAAATGACAAAGTAAATATTTTTTAAAGTCATATTTTTTGAAAATATATTATAATCTCATAACTAAGCGTACCATTTATTTATTATCATAAGTTTATAATATCAAGAATTTACTTATGTGAAAATCAAATTTGAAATTTATAAATTATTAGTTTTTAACTTTCGATAAGAGGTACTGATAAAATTTTAATAATTTTTTTATTTTATGTACAAAAACTTTAAATTATAATATTTTAAGAATGAATATTAGATCAATACTTTTTCGAAAAAATAAAACTTCTGGTGTGCCTTGAAATTTGAGATTGGAAACATATGTGCCATGGAATCAGGGTCGACCAATGGGAGTATCAATTTTGTGGGGCCGTCCTGCCTGAAGTGGGCCTACACTGAACGTTATCACGGGACACTTTACTTGGATGAGCCTGGCCTGCTAATTAGACTTTTGAGCTTTCTATCAAATAAATGTCGGCTATGGGCCCCCACGCAAGACGAGTACCAAATCTATTCTCTCTCTATATATAGACAAGTGTGACAAAATTAAATTATGATTAAAATAAAAATTTATATGATAATATAAAATACATTATATATATATATATCGCAATTATAATTTAATTAAAAATTTTCACAATATATAATAAAATTCTTCTATTTATTTTTTTGGCGGAAACTACTCTTTTTAGTTTTCTAGGAGGGATGAACAAAGCATCCAGCCGATACACGAAACTTTACTCCAATGCGGGGTTTAGTATCTTATATTTATATTTCCTTTTTCGTACATATTGTCATACACAATAGTCCTACCGTAGGACTCCTACCATTTTTCTAAACAAATACTGAAGTGCTCTCTCTCTCTCTCTCTATGTGTGTGTTGCACTCTATTTTACACTTAAAAAGACGCACATAAAACAAAATAATATTTATTTTGTAATGAAAAAGTAGTAAAATTTGCTTATGTTACGGGGAAAGGAATATATGTGTCCACGTTCCGGTTCCGGTTCCGGTTCCAATTCACAAGATTGTCAGAAACTAAATTGTGATAAAACCAGAAGTTTCCTCTCTGATGCGATGTTTGTAAAAAAATTTGAGAGAATTCATTCTCCTCTTCGTTTCAACTATATTTATGTTTATACATACAAAAAAATATACTCCTATATACGGGAAGCTTCAAGAGTATAATTCTTAAATAGCATAATGCTTTAAATAGCATAATTTTATCAAAACGACGTAGTTTTTTTAAACACGCGGTGACATTTTTGTAAATACGCGGTGGCATGGTATTTACAAAAATACCACCGCATGTTTACAAAACTACGTCGTTTTTATAAAATTATATTATTTAAGGCATTATGTTATTTAAGAATTATGCTCTTGAAGCTTTCCGCTCCTATATATATATATATATATATATATATATATATATATATATATATATATATATATGGGAATAACATAATATCTTGATTGGATTCTACTGGAACTCTATGTCACAATAGTTAGTAGTGGCAGGGGCGTAATTTACTTCAATTGCGAGGTTTATGTTCAAGTAAGATATGTGGTTTGTTAGAATATTATCTTATATATATATATATCCTTGTAATCCGCAGAGGGAAAGGATCAAACAAATGAAATATCAATTTTCCTATTTCCTTTTATCATTTCCTTTATTGTTATTTTTCTTTCATCTTGTTCAATGTCAATTCATTATCCTTGTATGACTGGTTATTTGGATACTTTGAATCCATTTTCTTATTGTTATACTTCCATGACTGAGTCACAAGCTCTATCCTGCTTTGATGATTCGGTAATTATGAGCTCAGATTGTGACAAAGTGGTATCAGAGCAGCAGTTCCTCGGCAACTTCCGACCATGAGAAAGGGAATATAATTCGTCTGTGGTAATCTCTCTATCTAACCTTTCAATTCAACATTTCCATATCCAAAATACTAGTTCTCTCTCTACTTATTTACCACCAACTTTTGCTCCTATGACTACATCACTACTTCCAATCTCTAATCACACATGGCCTGAACCTAATTACTTTATGTTACCTGGAAATCAACCAACCACTTCACCGTACATCTTCAATTCATCTCACCAAGTTATTCCTACCTCAGTTACGGAAACATCTGACAATCACTTGGTTTCTTCGTCTATGTCACTCCAACAATTAATTTCAGCATCTCAAATTGCTCAAAGTCAAATCGCTACTAAACCAACAATTCCTAAGTCCACCCATTTCAAAATTCCAATTAAATCCACTAATTCATCTTGTGAGGCTAAAGTGTTTGATGAAATGTCTCAAAGTGGTACTGCAACTAGTAAGGCACATGATTGCCATGGAACACTTATTTATGTGACCAATTGAGTGGAGTACTAGCAATACAGGATTATAGCGTTCCTTTCTCCGGCAGTGCTCCTTATGAATTTATTCAGGGCTATAAAGAATTTTTCAAAGTGAATCCTATGACTGAAGTAGATATGGTTCAATATGTAATCCAGGATTTTGAAGGAGAAGCACTAGAATGGTACTATCAGTACGTTGAAGGAAAGTTTTTAGATACATGGACTCCGGACTGTTGGGAAGACTTTGTTATCGAACTATATAGAAAGTTTGCATGTGAGCACCAGTTGTTTGTTGAAATGTCTGAAACAGAAATGGTGAAGGTTAGTGAATCAAAGTCTGGGGGGGGGGGAATGAGCCTTCTGAAGTTGTGTACAACTTGTTTGCTAGAATACTTGAACTAGTCAAAAATATAGAACAACAAAACCTTCGAGAGAAATTTGTGGAGGATGAGGGAGTCCGCTCAAAAATCAACTGCGAATTCAACTTTTTACAAACAATGGTGGAGTATGTTAATCTTCACCAAGCTTTGAGGTGTGATTTTGATCTTTGGAATTATAGGTTAAATAATGGTTTAAACTTTGGATTTGACCCTGGAGATCTACCTAAATGGGTTAAATTTTTATGGTCCAATCCTCATATTCTAATAAATATTTTTCAACATGGCTTTAACAATAGTAGGTGTAGCGTGAGATCTTATGAGATAAAATTTCTAGATTACTATAGTTTATGTGGATTCAACACTATAGAAACTGATGTTGAAATTGGTCTTGGTCAAAGCTTGTAAGTTCAAGGCCATGCGAATGAGTATGGATTGGGGGTATAAAGTATGCATACGTAATACTCTAGTTCATTTCCATATTCACGGTGGAATCTTTGAAAATGAGCCTAAATTGCTTGATAAAGTATCCAAAGGAAATGTTAGTTCAGCGAATGTGAGATGGCCTCTATGCGTGGAAATGCGTTTAATGAAATTAATGAGATGGACTTGGTTGACTGTGGAATCTACTATAAAGGATACGAGGGATGTTCTACGACAACTCATGTGTTTAGTGGTTCATTTACTCTTACATATCCTCATCATATCGAGTGTTGAGGATAATGGAGATGATAAAAGGCTGAAGTTTAAGGATGTGGATACTTTAAATTTTGGGTCGTATGGAAGAGGAGGTATTATTTATCATCAGATGAAGCAACTTAAGGTCTTGAATTTTAAGCCATTTAAAGACGTACGCAAAGATCCAGACGACTATTTGCTGAGTGATTTCTTTGAATTTGACTGGCTGCATCTTTTACACTTGGTTTTCCAAACACTTGACAAGTTTTTATCTGAATTAAAATGCTTCCTAGTTGCTGGTTCAGAAGAAGATTCACAAAAGTTCATATCCATTGCTAGCTACATCAACGAGAGTTTCGATGAAGCAAACTTGAATGATTTAAACCCAAAACTTCTGCGACAGTTTGCTTTTGGTGCTCAAGCAGTGCTGAATACTAGGATGACATTGATAAACTCTAGTCTTTGCATTGAAGTATTGCAGAATTGTGTGGGCCCCGAGATTGAGAATCCTAAGGATGATGAAAGTTCTTTTGATAAAAATGCTATAGTTCAAAACAAAGAATTTTTAGAAATTGGCAGTTGCTTGTCCAAGGTGGTAGAAAAAGACAACATAAAAGAAAGGAGAAGAAGAGGTAAATACTACTGAAGAGAACAAGAAATATTGCAGCAAATTTTACGAGGCTTTCTTAAAGAACCTCAAACTTGGTATCTATGAAGACTCCCAAAATAAGACAAACAATGCTGAATTATTTAGTGATCGTTCCATAAATAGCGAAGATGGGATGACTAACTTGAAGAACTATGTTCTGGGAATGTACGGGGAAGCTGAAATTTATACATCTAGAAGTTGTGGGGATAGTGATGTAATTAGTTTGGACTACCATTGGAAAGCAGAAGAGACAACCGAGTTAACAAGAGTTCAGGATGCAAGGAACCTATAATGCATTGTCTATATTGTTAAGGCATGATATGTTATTCTCTCCAAATGCATAAACTCTAATCCTGGACTATGTGTTAGTGATTTAAAATCCACGGAGGATTATAATTCTTGGGTTTACACTGGATTCATATTGAATGATGCAATTTTTTTGTTATTATTTCAGATAATGTTGGTTGGTAGTTGGTTAAAACAGCTCCAAATTATTATAGCAACTTGTGTTTTTATGGTAGTATCTAAATGTAAGGAGCTGCAATTGAAGTTTAACCTTATACATCACCTTCAGAGGAGTTGGGTGTTTGGTTTATTAGCTAAGGATAATAACTATGAGTTGGCTTCAAAAGTAGAAATTTTACTTACTGTTCATGCTCAAGACGCTAAAGGAATGTTCTTGAATGAGGTTCACCCTAAAAAAGGTATTATTGCTTTCTCAGTTGGGTTACATGGTTGGGTTTTTACTCAAACCAGCTTTGCAAAAATGTATGCTTCCAAGTTTGGTGTTGATGCGTCTAATATGATGGAAGGACCTTGGGGTGGAAATTTTCTTAATCCTGTTACCAAGAAGTGGAATAGCAAGAATATTGGTAGTGTTATATACAAGCGTGATTTTGCTCAATTTTGTTATGAACCCATCAAGCAGATCATCAACACTTGCATGAATGAACAGGATGATAACCTGTGGCGTATGTTGCATAAACTTGGTGCTATCATGAAGTCTAATAAGAAGGATTTAATGTGAAAGGCCTTGATGAAACATGTTATGCAGACCTGATTTTTTGCAAATACAATCCTTCTGGAAATGATGATATTACATCTTGTGTGGTTTTGCAATTATGGCAGGGGTGGCTTCTTTTTGCTCTATCCGTTTCGTGGTGGAAATGTCTAAATTGCTTAGTAATTACTGGTTGTATATGTCCTACACTGCTGAAATCTTACATGCTAGCAAGCTAGGTGATTGTTCTGAAAATTAGCCTTGAGGACAAGGCTTTCTTTAAGGGACGGGGAATGCCACAATAGTTATTAGTGGCAGGGGCGTAATTTACTTCAATTGTGAGGTTTATGTTCAAGTAAGATATGTGATTTGTTAGAATATTATCTTATATATATATCCTTGTAATCTGCAGAGAGAAATGATCAAACAAATGAAATATCAATTTTCCTATTTCCTTCTATCATTTCCTTTATTGTTATTTTTCTTTCATCTTGTTCAATGACAATTCATTATCCTTGCATGACTGGTTATTTGGATACTTCGAATCCATTTTCTTATTGTTATACTTCCATGACTGAATCACAAGCTCTATCCTGCTTTGATGATTCGGTAATTATGAGCTCAGATTGTGGCACTCTATACAACACTAAATAAGTAGAAACTTCTAATACCTCACCACTAACTGCATAATATCCATCTCTCCTTAATTAGGTCTCTCCACTCTTGCATAAAGAAAATCAAGAATGGGAAGATTAAGAAACAGAGTACCTCCATTTTCCAGTACCATTTTCTTGCTCTTCCTCGCTCTTTCAAGTGTTTTCAATCCCACCCTTTTTGTAAATGCTACTCAACAACCCATCAAAACCATTGTTGTGCTGGTCTTGGAGAACAGATCTTTTGATCACATGATTGGATGGATGAAAAATTCCATCAACCCAAAAATCAATGGTGTCACCGGAAAAGAATGCAACTCAGTTTCTACCAATTCCACAGCCCATGAAACAGAATCAATATGCTACACAAATGATGCTGAGTATGTGGATCCGGATCCTGGTCACTCCTTTGAAGATGTGGAAAAACAGGTATTTGGTTCTGGCTCCATTCCTTCAATGTCTGGTTTTGTTGAACAAGCACTATCCTTGTCACAAAACCTCTCACAAACAGTTATGAAAGGCTTCAAGCCTGAAAATGTGCCCATTTACGCAACATTAGTAGGCGAATTTGCAGTATTTGACAGGTGGTTCTCTTCAATTCCTGGCCCAACCCAACCCAACAGGCTATTTGTGTACTCGGCAACTTCTCATGGATCCACAAGCCATGTCAAAAAGCAATTGACCACAGGGTACCCGCAGCAAACCATATTCGATTCGTTACATGACAGTGGATTGGACTTTGGGATTTACTTTCAAAACATACCCACAACTCTGTTTTACAGAAATCTGAGGAAATTGAAGTATATATTAAAGTTCCATGAGTTTGATTTGAAGTTCAAGAAAGATGCTAGAAACGGGAAGTTGCCAAACTTGACAGTGATTGAGCCAAGGTACTTTGATTTAAAGGGAATCCCAGCCAATGATGATCACCCATCACATGATGTTGCTAATGGGCAGAAATTGGTGAAAGAGGTTTATGAGACATTGAGATCAAGTCCTCAGTGGAATGAGTCCCTTTTGCTAATTACTTATGATGAGCACGGTGGGTTCTATGATCATGTCCAGACTCCTTACGTTAATATTCCTAGTCCAGATGGAAATACTGGGCCTGCACCTTCTCTCTTTAAGTTTGATCGCCTTGGGGTTCGTGTTCCCACAATCATGGTGTCTCCTTGGATCAAGAAAGGAACTGGTAAACTCTCCAATTTTTAGTAATGTTGTTTTTTGAACATTTTTTTGCTTATTTTCTGTCTACTGTTTGCCACTAAAAACAGGTTCTTGAGGAATAATTTTTTTGTGTTTTTTTTCTCTTACTATATTAGTACGCTAATCAAGATTGTTTTAAATGTTTACCTGGAATATTGAATTGGAAATTTAGCTTTTGTGATCCTCTCTGTGCTCATAATTTTGTCTGTGAACAGATGATTTTGTTGAATTGAGGTGGGGTAATGTTTGAAATAGAATTAATTAAATCGTACGATATCTTGTTTTATGCAGTGATAAGCAGGCCAAACGGGCCTACACCAAACTCTGAGTTTGAGCACTCTTCGATTCCGGGTACCATAAAGAAACTGTTCAACCTCTCATCCAACTTTTTGACGCACAGAGACGCTTGGGTCGGTACATTTGAAGAGGTTGTTGGGGAATTAACCTCTCCCAGAACTGATTGCCCGAGTAAGCATCATGCCAATTCATTAGATACTGTGCAAATTTAAGTATGTATCCATTTGAGTAGGGAAGAAGCATGACAATGGCAGATGGTTAGAACTTCGGAAAGACTGAAATGTAAAAGCATATGGTTGGTTCTGTAACTAGCACAAACAAATATGCCATTGCAACATCACACAAATGACTATCATAGTTGAAACTTTTGTTTTCCTAGAATTTAATCCTAAAAATTCATTGATCTATTGTCAATTGGTTGCAGCGATACTGCCTGATGTAGCTCCTTTAAGACAAACGGAAGTGGATGAAGATAGAGGGTTGTCTGAGTTTCAAAGTGAGGTAGTCCAACTGGCTGCTGTCCTGAATGGCGATCACTTCTTGAGTAGCTTTCCGGATGAAATGAGCAAGAAAATGACTGTAAAAATGGCTCACAACTATGTGAGGGGTGCCGTGTCACGTTTCATAACAGCAAGCAAAGAAGCCATCAACTTGGGTGCTGATGAATCTGCCATTGTAGACATGAGGTCCTCGCTCACTACCAGATCCTCCATTCATAACTAGTGAATCCATCATTCCTGGGGGATTTCCCTTGTTTATTTTAGTGTCCGGGATTCCTTTTTTGTTCTCTAGAATTGTTCATTCCTCCCAAAATCTCCAAAGAAGAGATTGTAATACAAGCTTAGACCTATTAGGTTGCTGCTGTCATGACCACGAACCAAAAAAGTTCATATCGGCCGTAAAAGCAACCACAATAGCCTGAGGCTTTTAATTGTTTTGCCTGCATGCAAGTTCTTACTCGGGGTCCTTTTTTTTTCAATTTTTATTTTTTAAGGTGGTAAAAATTTCATAAAGAATACAATTCGTAGACAAAACTAAAAAGATTCTATTTGGCAAATCTAATTGACACAATTCCCCATCTCCACAAATTACTATCTGTATCAAGTGGATGACGGATCACCTTTTATTTAATAGAACCCAGAGAATATGATGAGCATGGGAGAGATGAATCATCGAACCATGCCTGATGTTGCATTAGAATCAATCAGCAGTTTTCCGAATAAAATAAAACAATATTTACTTGAGCAAACTACAATGATCTGATCTGGAACCCTCTTGGATACTAGTAAATGAATTGTACAGTTTTCCAGGCAGATCCTTTAACAACAAGCTCGTGCAAATCCTCGAGCACTGCCTCGGAACTTCAAGTAGAACAAGGACTTTGCCATGTTGATACGTCAGTTATAAGGTCTCGAAGCTGATCTACGAGAACCTTGAGAAACTTGTTCTTGTTTGCGAGTTCCTATAACTTCCGGTATCCGTTTTCGGAGAAATGATGATGGTGATCTCCCTTATTACTAAGAGATATCTGAAGAAAAAGTAGTAGACCATAATGTTGGATTGCAGAGCTCGTCAGCCATGGAAGATAAGATCTGAAACGGAATCTTTTATTGTTTTTTGGTCGAATTTATGCCTTCTTTCTCTTCCATCGTCTAGAAACGAAAAAAAAGAAAAAAAGAATGCCAAAGTGTAAAATTGTCCATGATATCTGGGTCAAAGTACAACTTAGACTCAAATTTTTTCTTTTTCAAAATCCATGTAAGCTTTTCCGATCTTTCTTTGTTTCGTGTTGTTCTCCTCGTCACTCTCATTTCCAGATTTGTTTCAATTGAGAGTTAGTTTTCTCTCTCTAAATTCCTTTAATTCTCTCTCTACACATCAACAAAATGGAAGACAAGTCAAATCCAACCCAACCACCTTGTAGAGATGAAGCCACCAATTCAAACAACAGGTTACTTACCTTAACAAGTAAGAAAAATCAATGTTCTAAAAGGCGTGGGAGGTGGGCGACCGAGGGGGGACTAGCGCCTAAAGGGCCTAGGCGAGATTTTTTATTATAAGTCAATTTTAATATTTTATCTTATATTTATCTAAACAAAATAATAATATAAAACAAAATAATATATAATAAAGATAATAAAGACTTTTTTCTTAAAGTTCAAACACAAACATGCAATTGTTCAAAATTTAAATATATTTTTAACGTATTAGTTTTATTTATAAACATGATTGCTATTAAATAATAAAATTTTAAATTTTAAGAATTTAATTCAATATTAAAATTTAAGAAACTAAACATAAATTTAACTAAATATTATAAATGTATCATCATTTATATAATTTGAAGTTGGTACAAGTTTAAAAAATTACAACTATAATAAAATTATCCATTTTGACTTGATATTGTTCACTTTTTATTGTGATTTGATATGCTACAACCTGTATTATGAATATGATAAATCATTAGAAAAATAAATATATCAAGATTTGGTTTGGGTAGTTATTAAAATAAAAAAAATCGAACCCGTCTAATTTCTTGGAGGAATATTTTTACCGCCTTGGCATAGGTGAGGCGCCTGAGAGGCCTAGAGGCACCAAGGGGGGTCTAGCGCCTAGGCGAGGTGCCAAGGGGGGCCTAGCGCCTAGGCGGAAATTTTTAGAACAGTGAGAAAAATTTTGTAGTAAAAAGCTTACATTGATTTTTTCAAAAAAAATTCAAGTCATTACACACATTTAGGATTACATTGTTCACCTAAAAAACTGTACAAGGACAATTATAGAATAAAAAATGTACAAGGACTAAATTGAAAGCCAAGCAAGAGTACAAGGATTAAAAGGTCTTTTTGCCCATACTCTAGTCTAAAATGATAAAATAATTCTTTCTCTATTACATAAATTTATTCAATAAAAAAGGAAGATGATCAATTGAATGCAACCAATTAATATTACGACAAATCGTATCGCCCTGATAATACTATAGTGATTATAAAAAAGAAATACAAAATAAACGTCGACAGCAGGGTTCGAACCTGCGCGGGCTAGCCCAACAGATTTCAAGTCTGTCTCCTTAACCACTCGGACATATCGACAGATATAAAATAAATAGGCCACGTTTGTATTGAAGGAATGGGATGGAGAATGGAATGAAGGAGAAATATGAATGAATGGTTAATGACAACCAAACATAATTTTTTTTATTTAATAAAAATGAATCAGTCCATAACTTGATTACTACTACAATCCAAACATATTAGTGAATTATCTTTTGTCAATAATAAATTACTCCGAGTCATTTTTCCAGTCTCCTCCCAAGCCTAATTAATCCATCTTGGAGTTGGGTTTTCTCCCTCTTCCTTCCATACCCAACCAATTGAATTGCATCATGTCCAACCAGAAGAAACCCGATAAGAAGAAACATGACTTTGAGTTTGAGTGCTCAAATTCTCTCTCCATTTTTTCCAACCTCAAATCTCAGACGTTATTCGTCAAGCATTACCACCTCTCCTTACCCGATGATGACTTTATTACCTCCCAACCCAAAACCAATTGTTTGGTCCAATCTACTCTCCCTAGCACTAGCTGTAACCACCTTAACTTCTCCATTGCCATCTTTAGCAATCCCTCCTCTGAACTCGAACTCTGCTCCTGCGTTAGTACCCCCACTACTCCTTTTTCTCAATCCAAGAACTTACCCACTGGTTTGGAAAATGGGTATTTCTTAATTCCAGTTTTGTATAATGGGTTTCTGTTATTTTCGCTAATGAACTTCTTATAATGTGTTACTTCTCTTACGTTGCTTTGTTGTTGCAGAACAATTAGAGCTTGTCCGTCAACGAATCCTAGTTGTATATCCACTAATCCCAAATCTTCATCTTCTGCATTTCCATGGTTGATTCCCCCAAAATCTTCAGAAAATGCTGCTCAGGTGAAGGATATTCGCCTATTTTATTTTCAACTTTGATAAATAAATTGAATTTAGTAAAACGAGTTGTTGCTGTTTGTTTTATGTCCGGTTCCTTTGCAGCAATTATTTGAAGCAATTCTAGAAACTCAGAAGAATGTGAAGATTGATGCGGTTGAAGACACTCCAAACGGTAAATATAATCGACTCCTTGCAGAAAGTTTGCTCCCTGTGTTTATGTTATGCATTTTATATGCATTTATCTGTACACTTGCACCTATGCAAACGAACCGAACGGTTGCTGAACAGTTCTGTTCGAGTTAGATTGGATTGTCTTGTCGAGTTGAGTTCGCGCATGG
The DNA here is from genome assembly GCA_020205505.1 of Panax japonicus. Taxonomy (NCBI): domain Eukaryota; kingdom Viridiplantae; phylum Streptophyta; class Magnoliopsida; order Apiales; family Araliaceae; genus Panax; species Panax japonicus. The sequence goes on along the minus strand of CM035098.1, from coordinate 71,735,354 downwards.
TATCAGTTTGATTGTTCGATTGAATGTGAAGTATGTTGTTCGGTTCAACTTGTTCATGAAAGTTCGGGTTCGGTCTAGTGATTCGCTACTAGCTAGTGAGATCCTCTAGTATTTACAATATTTGGCCTAATTTTAAGTGCGTTGATGACGTTTGCGAACATGACAATGTTGGACTAAACATGACGATGTTCGCGAACATGAGGATATTCGACTATGTTCGTGAATATGAGGATATTCGACTATGTTCACGAATAGCTAACGATCTGAACTTGCACATCATGTTACTCGAACATGTTCGAGTTCGACTTATTGTGTTCGTGTTCGACAAAGTTGCACCTTCCTGCTGTGACAATATGTTTACATATATGTGCCAATGTGTAAGATTTTTTGAAGTTCTCTCAGAAACATTGATCATATTCAACGATTCAAGTTTGACTAGTGTTAAATTTTGATGACCATTAAATAGACGATGTGATTCATCAATTAAGATAGGGGGCATACTATGATCCACAGATCAATTTACCCCTTCTCTATGGCTGTGTTTTACTTTTCCACGGTCAGAAAGTGCTAAAAGTAGTAGTCTTTATTAATCTCAGGTGAATAGCAGGCAGGAATTTGATGCTGATCTTTTCTTTTTCTTTTTGCTGATATGGAAAACAAATCCAGGCCAATTTCTGCAAGCAGAGGTTGACGGAGGGTTTGGTCGTGATGTGCTAGAATTTTTGTTGAAAGGAGATGTTGTTGCTTATCGAGCTATGGCCACAAAAGTAACCTATGTATATCCTTTCACAACTGCCTTAGGAGATTCAAAGGGACAAGAAGAAAGAATGAAGAAGATTGTGAACCAGTTAGGGTGGTATGCTCCAAGTCTGGAATCCATGGAATAGAATAACTTTATAAAGCCTGAACACAGAGCTCACTTCCAATACAGCTTTCTACTAATAAATGTGTATTAATTTTATCGTAGACATCAGATATAATTCTTTCGTCATATTTTTATTTGATAATGATATATGATTCTGCAGTTGATACTGGGCCATGGTGGTAACTTGTCACATTCCAAGTCAAAAATAATATAAAAGAGTAAATAAATTCAAAAACTATAGTAAGCATCCTTTTGGTTTCGGATAAGTCCAATATACAGTAAAACCTCTGTTCAAAAATAGATTTGGGACCAAACTATTTGTATTTTTATTGAGAGGTTATTATTAAATAGAGGTATTGGTACAAAATATTTTTCGAACACCTAAAAATATCCACTTTAACAAAAATATAGATTTTATAACAAAAATTAAAGAAAACATAAATTATTTAGATTTTCAAACTAGAAAAATGTAGTCTTTTATAGGAAATGTAGTCTTTTATAAAAAATGTGGTCTTTTATAGGAAATGTAGTCTTTTATAGGAAAATATAGCTCTTTATAGGAAATGTAGTCTTTTATTAGAAAATGTAGTTCTTTATAGGAAATGTAGTCTTTTATAGAAAATGTTGTCTTTTAAAATTAATATTGTCTCTCTCTCTCTCATATATATATATATATATATATATATATATACGGTCCGGATCAAGTGCATACCCCTTATCTTACTCACCCGTGCTCACCCCCCTTTAGCGACGGACCCGGCGACGATTTGGTCATACAACCGTCGTTTATACTTTTAGCGACGCTATATGTTGTCCGTCGCTAAAAGTATACACGATGGTTGTATGACCGAAACCGTCGCCGGGTCTGTCGCTAAAGAGGGGTGAGTACGGGTGAGTAAGATAAGGGGTATGCACTTGATCCTTGCTATATATATATATATTAAATTATTACTATATAGAGTTATAATATCTTAATACGGGACTTAAAAAGTATATAACATATTACAATTTAAAGGTTATTCCTATTTATAACTGGCCCAAATTGGGACTAATTTTTTTATAATATTGTAGAGATTATTCTTATATAGAGTATTCTTAAATAGGGGTTTTACTGTACTTCCTTAAAATAAGCCTATGTTTTTAAATATATTGGTGAGTGTAAGCATTTACTGATTCTTTAAATATAAAGAGCAAGAGCTCAAAATATAGAGTCCTTGTGTGCTTCGGTTTGTTCACCTCCTTTCTTTGGATATTTATTGTATGTTGCTGGAACTAAAAGTGCAATCTTGAGTTTAGTATCATTCTTCATCCTGGTCATTGAGGTATGTAATCTACCCTTCAAATTTTTTGTTGTCACCTTTTGCCATCTGCATATACCTATTTTTACTTTTAACTTGACTTTAATTTTGTGGTTGTTACTTTTCCAAAAAAAAAAAGGTTGCTGCCTTTACTTTGGTTAGATCAAATAATGCCTCAACTGAGTCATGTTAGAGAAAGTTTGATACCTCTGGACTTAGAACTCATTTGTATTGTTGCTAAAGTTGGTACAGTAGCTTAGCGTAATTACTTTCTTTTTTGTTGGAATCCCTGTAATCTAATTGTGGTAATAAAGCAATTAGGTATGACTGGCTGGGTGTGAATTTCTTAGTTTAAGCATTTAGATTTTTATTGATCTTGCTGCATATTGTGATTGATGGAGGCTTTGCAAAATAATTCTACAATTTTATATAAACAGTGCACATACTCTGCAGGGATGAGACAAGCATACCATGGAATCATTTGTTCATATGTAATTTTATATTCCTTTCATCAGTGTGAAAAACTGGCTTACTTTATACACTTTTTTGATTCTTACTCTCAGGAATAGTAGGCACCAGGTTAGTATTCACTTGTTACTTAGTTTTTCCCCTTCTGCATACTAGATATAGTAAAATAGAGAATAGGAGAATCCTGTATTCTCCACAAGAACTGGTATAAATTACAAATCATTATTGATAATATAAGTGAAAAAATACAATGACAGAGCCTCATGAGCTTTTGTTCCCTAGTTCACTGTCATGATCATGGCTGAAGTAATAGGGGGTCGAGGTTGATTCGTTAAAATTCTATCATCAGTTAGATGCGATTCCACCCAGATGAATGGTAAAGATACATATATAAAGGTGACATTGAGTTAACTAGAAAATGATCAGTGTTTTAGTGGACAGATCTAATAGAGATGAGACTACATTTGCATATGCTTAGAGAATGTTAAATGGAGCAGGAATTTGATAGTTTGTTTATCAACATGATGCTGGTTTATCAATATGGCTGAAATTTTCATCATTTACTTGTCAAAAAAGCAGGCAGGATTTTTTAGTGCTAAATGTTCATTAATCAGTAATAACCACCTTTCAGTCCCCCCACCCTGGTACCTGGTGAAAAGGGTAAGGGTAGGAGGTAAAAAGAAAGGGAAAGTATATGTTGCGAGAACTAATATGCTATCGTCCTTTGGATTTGCTTTTAGTCAGTTGAATGACACACACACACACGTGTATATATGCATATTAAGGATTTCAATGCCTATGAAGTTCTATATAAACTGAAGCCTAAAAATTTGATATGATATACTTGCTGCAATGAATTGCTTTCCTCTTTGAAATTGTTCGACATTCGGAAACCCGATAATCAAGACTTCTGATTCTTAAAAAGTTTTAGTCATCTTTGAGACCTAAAAGCTTAAGTTTTTCGATGGCATAGTCCTTCACTCTTATTTTATTGGTCATAGGAATCCTTTGCTTGGGATACAATGAACTTGTAGGTACGTATGAACAGAAAAACTAGTGGAGTTGCAGATGATGCATATGTAGTCTTCGTACAGGTAATCTTTTTCCATTTCTCGTTTTCCATTCTTTTCGCCTATCCACCTCATAGTAATAATGGTAAAATGCTAGATGAGTTGGTGAGCTTTGTTTTACTCACAAAACTATATGTATATTCACAAGTGAAAACACTAGTTCTACAAGACTCGTCTCACATGAGATGCAGGTGATCAAGTCTGACACTGATGCACCCTTGGGGAATTGATACTGTCTTGTGGAGTTAGCAGTCTGACATATTAAACATATATTCCTCTTCCTTGAGTAAAAGTCGTGGTTGAGGAACTTTCATCCATAAGAAAGATTGTCTTATGGAATAGTATGGATTTCAAAATGTACTTTGGTCTCATAACTTTGGTTGGTATTGACTTGGTTTTTCTTTTGCCAAAACTAATTATTAAAAATTTGAGCTTATATTTCTTGCAAAAGAAAAGAAGAAAAGAAGAAAAGAAGGTAATAGTAACCAAGTACACTTTTTGTATTAGGGTTTACTTCATATTGATGGGCAAGTGCTTTGGTGTATAAATTAATCTTTGTTAATGGTGATATATCTTTGACAATCGAAGTTGTTGGGAGATATTTCCGGTGTAAGAGTAACTAACATAAAAAGGAAGAAGATGATCGGAAATATGCAAATGGAGGGTTACAGAGGTTTCAGAGAGAAAATATGAGAGAATTAGAGCTTATGTTTTACCATGAGGGATCTCTTATATTTATAGGTGTCTAACTGAGCTGGTCACATGCTTTGTACTTGTTCCTCTCTGATGATGTGTCACTTTTTATTAGTTGAAGCATCATATGTAAAGAATGTCTTTTACTTGGCGAGAAAGCAAGATGCTTTTTTAACAACTTTCTAGAAGGCTGAGCATGTTTCCAGCATTGCTTGTTAGCGTTTCTCTTCGTCCAACTGATTTTGTACCTATGCAAGAAACCAGTGACCCGGACTCGGCGTTGTCGTCGGGGAAACGTCTCCGGTGTGAGAGTAAGTAATTTGCATAGGTGAGATGAGTGTTAATAATGGAGGTTCCAAAAGTTAGAGAGAGATAGTGGATTACCTTTTACTTTTTGCAAGAGGTTATTTATAGGAGTTTGGTGCCAAAAGTTGGCGCCCAAAGGCATCTGACATAGTCACATGTCCTCTGCCACGTGTTTTATGATTGTGGTGGTTGGTGAGATAGTTGTCACCAAAGTTCTGATGTGACCTACACGGTTTTCTGATGTGACCTACACGGTTTTCTGATGTGACCTACACGGTTAAAGGAGAAACTTTAGCATTTACTCTGATGTGTGAAGAAAATGGAAATGTTAATTTCTGGGAGAGGCTTAGAGTTCTCGTTTACTTTTGGGAAAGGCTTTGGATGTTGTAGGAGATGCTTGGTGTGTTTGTCCACTGTGGGAGAAGGTTAAGATGCTCGTTCGTTGTGGGAGAGGCTTAGTGTGCTCGAACGCTTTCGGGAGAGGCTTGGGATGCTCGTCTGCTATGGGAGATGATGCTTATCGTACGCTTTTGGTGAGAATCGTGAGAGGTTAACCTTTGTCCAAAGGGATGTGCCTTCGGGAGGAATTTTGTTTTTATCCACCGGAGAAACTCGTTCGTTTTGCCTTCGACGAGAACGTGAGTGTTAGACTTTTGTTCGAAAAGGATGTGTCTTCAGGAGGAAATTCGTTATTGCCCATCGAAGAAATTCGTTCGTTTTGAGACGGTGGTTTGTTGGGCTTGTTCAGTTAGAGTAATGCCAATGACTATTATTTATTTAATTTTAAAAAAAGTGCAATGGCATTGGTTTGGCGATAGTTATGGATGCCAAAATAGTGAACCAAATTTTGAAATATTGAATTATTGATGTGATGATGAGCTGATGGTACTTTAGCTTTATTGTGTAACTGAAGTCTGAAGTGCATGTTGCTTTCTTTGATGAGTTCTATTGTTGCGAATTAGCAGCTTTAGAGGTCATCGAGGTGGGGGGTTGGGGGTGGGGGGTGGGGGGTGGGGGGGATTAATCTTCAACCCATTGATGTTTGACACTAAATTGTCGGAGTCTGTTCGAAATGAATTACTAGGGGTACCTTGCTGTCCGAAGAGCACATTTATAATTGTTAGGATTGTATGTCCGAAATCTGTGTAGTAGTGTTGACAAAGTTGAAGCTTTTCTTGTTGGAGGTTCGAATACGTTAAAGTATCGATTTGATGGGTTGAACTTGTTATAGAAGTTCAAAATAAATATCTGAAGCGGTTGAAGTTAAATTTGTCTGAAGTTGCAAAAGACAAGTTTGTGCTTTGGACCTTCTGAATGTTTGTTGCCGATGATGACTAAAGATGAAGCGCGGGAGGTGGCTAAATCCATAGAAGTGGCTGAATCCATAGAAGTGGCCAAACTTGAGTGACTGAAGGAAGTTCTTAGTTTGAACTACTTATAGTTGTTTGATTCGAAGTGCGTTGTACATTGTTGTGGTCCGAAGATGAGGATTCCGTTGTCATGATCTAGCTTACCAGAATTGGCATGAAGGTGAAGTTGATTTCCAAGCTTAGATCGAAAGTTCTGAAATTTGAAATGGAGTAGTTGGTGCATCTTAGTGCTATGTATTTTACTTGTTGACGTAGTTGCTTATTTGCAGTTATGTTGTTGATGTTCCGAATCCAAAGTTGCATGGAATAGGTATGGCGATTATGAAGAGTCACCAAAGAAAACTTGAAATGGATGAACTGAAGTACATTATTTCCATAGTAGAGCATAATAGTGCATTAAATTTGAAGAGAAGTTTGAAGTTGTTCGTTGTGTATCTCAATACGTAGTAGTATGACCTAATTTATGGAGCTAGGAACTTGGAGAGGAGTTTGTTGTGAGACCTCAGATTTTATAAATAAAGATTTAAATTTTTCGAAATATTTTTTTAATATTATGGTGTGGATTTGATATAATGTTATAGTTGTGAGTAATATTTATAAATTTTGTAAAGTATGCAAGTTGTTATAAAATATTCGATTGATCGGAGAATATTTTTTTTGTCGGGGAATATTCGTACGACGGCACAATCATTGGTGGATCATGCAACGGAATTATTGTCGGATTGAGAAAACGACAAAAATATTTTTATGAAAATAACGGCGGAAGTGTTATCGTTAAAACTGTTGAACTGTCCGGTAGTAAAAATACAGTAATACGCGTGGTTGCATAGTAGCACACGGTATTGATTATTGATGCTTACGTAAGAAGTCACTCAGTTATACTTAATTATTGCTACAATAATTGCTGCATCATATCTCTCATATTATTGATTCGATTATTGTCACAGTATCATCTGCATTATATGTTATATTATTAAATCAATAATTGAGACGACAAAGTTATTCATATTATTAAATTACAATATTTACAATGTCTAGAAGTTCTGTCAAGGAGAGGTTTGGTCATCTAATTGCGCGTCAATAAGGAGAAATCCTTATCGGAAAGTCCCCTCTTTTCTGGGAACGACCTTGTTGTTAAATATTGTGAGTTATGATATTAATGATGATTAAGTTCGTATTGATTAAAGATGAATTTGATAGTTTCATTGTGTTGGGATTATTTGTGTTAGTAGAAATCGACATCTATTCCGATGATAATTGATGTCTGGAGGTTATATTGTTCAATCGGGTATTCGGGACAATTTTTGTGTCGGAGTTACTATTCATGAGTTATTATTCATGAGTTACTATTCACGAGTTACTATTCACTCTAGTATTGTGCATTCGTGTATTTGGGTACAATATTATTTCATGAGGAGATGTGCTAATTTTTCAGACCGTTGGTTGAAGTTATATTAGTGAATCAATATGGACCGCTGATGGAAAGTTATAATAGTGAATCAATATGGATCGCTGGTTTAAAGTTTTTCAGTATGGACCGTTGCTTTAAGTTTTAATAGTAAATCAATCTGGACCGTCCGTTTAAAAGTAAATCAATCTGGACCGTTCAGGAATTAGTTACTATTCAATCCATTCTTCTATAAATAGAAGCTCATTTCTTCATTATTTCTTACGAATTCACTGAAACTCTAGAGAGAGAAATTATAGAGAGAAAGAAGAGTATTCTGCTACTTCACTACTTCGATATCCAATGTCTTTTACGGTAAGGGATATTATTTGTTGTACTCGTAAGGGGTGTTATTCTTTCTTATTCATGAAGAGAACTTCTGTTATTCCATTCTTTATTATTCTGTTGGAATAACCTGTATACGCGGCATACCCTATCATGACCTGTATACGCGGCATACCCTATACTTGGTGAAATTCTTATATTATTCCGTCTTTATTATTCTGTTGGAATAACCTGTATACGCGGCATACCCTATACAAAACCTATATACGCGGCATACCCTATACTTGGTGAAATCCTTATGTTATTCCATTCTTTATTATTCTGTTGGAATATCTTATCTGTGCGTTTTACGTCGGACCTAGTTCCGTCTTTATTATTCTGTTGGAGTAACCTGTCTATGCGAAGTACCGCATGCATGGTGAAATCCTTATGTTATTCCATTCTTTATTATTTTGTTGGAATATCATGTCTGTGCGTTTTACGCCGGACCTGGTTCCGTATTTATTATTCTGTTGGAATAACCTGCATGTGCTATCTATCACATGCCTGGTGATTTCTTTTGTTATTCCATTCTTTATTATACTCAGTTGATTAAAGTTTTGACTTCTATACTCCATGAAATTAGTGGAATATCATTGATATTTGCGCTTCATCCAGTATCTTTTCATGAAAATATTCTTCTGAACATTCTTGAATTTTACTCTACAAAGAAGTATCGTGTTGACAATTTGGATGTTATTAGTTCCTGAATAAATTAATTTTTGAACTTGTTTTATTGAATTCTTATATCATTGTCATCATCCTCATGTTTATATTTTTTTGAAAGTCATCTGTGGCCTGTAGTGCATAGATGGACTTGGTATGATTATGATCAGGGATTATTCGGTATAATCACGACCGTAATGTTACAAATGATGTAGTAAAAGTCCTCATTGGCCCGTAGTGCATTGATGGACAGTTGTTGGCATGATCATGACCATTGATGAATACACGAATATCCTTGGCCCGTAGTGCATGGATAATTTTTGGTCGTGACCCTAATGAATATCATTGGCCGTAGTGCAGGGATGATGTTGATTATTTATTAAGCTGAGTCTCAGCGATAAAAGTGATGAAAAACTTTTTAAATCATAAAAGATAGTAGATTTTATTCTCTACTTGACTATTTTAATGGATTGCTTATTCCGCTGCAGTTAAACTTGTTGCGCGTTGTTGCACAGTAGCACACGGTATTGCACCGATTATTGATTCTTACATAAGAAGGCACTACTCAATAATTGTTACAGTAATTACTGTTCGGTATTTTATTTTATTGATTCAATAATTGCTGCGTTGATATTTTATATTATTGTTGTATCAATAATTGTCACTACACAGTATTTTTCATTATCAGAGAAATAATTCATATTATCTGAATAATATTATTAGATAACATTATTGGCAATGTCTAGAAAGTTCTGTCTAAGGAGAGGTTGGTCATCTAATTGCGCGCCAGTAAGGAGAGATCATTATTGGAAAGCCCCCTCTTTCTTGGAAACTGTCTGGTTGTCAGTATTGTGATTCTGTAATATTATTTGTGAATAATTAATTATTGATTTATATGATGAGAAAAATATTGATTTTATGTGGATATAGATGGAGAAAATTTTTAATGTGGCAATTGTTGAAAATTTATGTTTTATCTTTTCTGATAAAATAATTTATTATTATATTTTGATGGTGATATTTTTATAATGAATGTGGGACATATGAGTATATGAGGAGGATGAATATTTTTGTTGCATTAAATGTTTAACACATGTTTGGTGTTACAAAAAATGTTTAACATATGTTAAACATGTTGGTGGACACAATTTTTTACTGAAATTTGATTATAGCCTGTATAATCACCCGTTTGTGAATTTCGGTCAATTTTTGTTTAGAATTTGGAAAAACTTTCTTCTGCAAAGTTATAGAGAATGGAATTTCCTCTGGAAAGGACATGAGGTTCGAATTTTTCTGATAAAGGGCTATTTATTATGAATTATTGAAGTTCTGGATTATTGAGTCTGAATTGATTTTGTAACAAAAATTATTTTAAACATGTTTTTAATTTTTGTGTGATAAATGTGTTTTTGATGTTGTGGGCTAAGAAAAATTTGGTTATAAAATATATTATTATATTCAATTTTCTGCTTTGGTGTTCTAAGCAATTTCCTATAAATAGGGTGCTTAGGTTAGAATTGAAAATCACACCAGTAACTGAATTTTTCTCTCTATATTATCGAGCGTATTCTTGTGAGTAGTTTGATACTTTGAGTGTTGCTATACGTTGCAAGTTCCTTCACCACTATATCCAGTATTCCCGTCAGAAGTACTGTCTTTCCGAGGTAAGGGATATTATTTTTTTATAAATGATATTATTTCTTTTAATATCATTATGCCGGAATATTGGTAAGATTTTTCTTGTGAAATTCTGATCTTTTTATGTCAGAGTTACTATTCACGAGTTACTATTCACGAGTTACTATTCACGAGTTACTATTCACGAGTACTATTCACAAAGCATGATAATTTTTCTTGTGAAAGTTCTACCTTTTAGTGTCGGAGTTTCTATTCACGTATACAGTACTATTCATGTATACGGCACTATTCACGAATTCGACATTATTCACAAAAAAATTAAATTTTCTTTTCTGTGTCCAAGATATCTATTATGGATACTAGCTTTGATTGTATCCATGTTTTGATCATTCTTGAATTTTACTTCACTATGATTATTTATGAAGTATTTTTGAGCTCGGTTTGGTTAAAGTACGAATCCTTAATATTTGTTCTTTTGTTTCACTGGATTCGTTTTCTTTAAAATATTTTTCATCATCCTCAGTCCTAAATGATGACATTACTGAATATCTTTGGTCTGTAGTGCAAAGATGGTTGATTTTCTTATGAATATCTTTGGTCCGTAGTGCAAAGATGAACATGTGTTGAGATGAACATGACCGACTGATGAATATCTTTGGCCTGTAGTGCAAAGATGAATATTTGATTTGAGATATATATTGATTGATGTTACAGGGATAAAATATTGATGATGGACTTTTAAATTCATAAATGTTAGTAGATTTTATTCTCTACTTAACTCCTCTAATGAATTATTGTTTCCGCTGCAGTTGTTGATCTAAAACTTGTTGTCTATTTTATTATATCAGATTTTTTGCTGTTGAAGACTAAGGATAATTTGTTGTACATTATCTTAGTCACAATATTCTTTATTGGGCTAGTTGAGCTCACCCTTTTCTTTTTTGTTCCATTTTTTTTCTCAGGAGGCGAGAATATAGGGAGAACTAGTTGGGGTGTGAAGTGATGGTTCAAGACAGTTGTTTTAGTAGTCCTCACCATTTTATAATATAATGTATCAATAATTGTATGAGGACTTTATTTGGGTATGGATATTGTCTAGAAGACAATATTCATATTTAAACTCACAACATAAGTGTTGTCGTATTTTGCACGACAATTGTAATAAGCATTAATGTTAACGTTTCTCTTTGTCTAACTAGCTTTGAACCTTCGCAAGGAAAACAAACTGGTGACCCAGATACGACGTTGTCACCGAGGAAACGTCTCCGACGTGAGAGTAAGTAGCTTACATATGTGATAATGAGTGTTAATTATGGAGGTTCCAAGAATTAGAGAGAGATAGTGGGTTGCCTTCTACCTTATGCAAGAGGCTATTTATAGGAGGAGTTTGGCGCCAAAAGTTGGCTCCCAAATGCATCTAACATAGTCACATGTCCTATGCCACATGTTGATATGTTTGTGGTGGTTGGTGATAGTTGTCACCAAAGTTTTGATGTGACAAACACGATTTTTTATAAGTCTGTTGTACAATAAATACCTTGTAGATATTGGTTGGCCATTTAGGTTAACACTTCGGTGAGACTCGAAGTCCAATAGTCGAAGTTCGATCGCCGAAGGCTGGAGCCATAGTGTGTTAGTATGTCAAAGTCCGAAGATATTATATCCTAATATTGATCTTTTAGGACCACTGTCAGGTGTCGATATGTTGGACATCATTTTTAGTACTGAGGGAGTCGATTTATACACTCGACTTCAGCCTCCTTCTTTCCTTTTACTTATGACATGTACTTTTCATCTTCTCTTTATTGTGTGAAGGGTTTATGCACCGAAAACCCGATAATTATGTCGAGACCCGAAAACTCCATTCTGACCTGAAATTACAAAGTATATCTTCCGAAAGTCGGTTTACCCTAACAATCTTAGATGTGATTCTTCAAGCTAACTGATGCCAATATAACATGAGAGCTTATTTCTTTCTCTCTTGATGGATCTCAATTCCCTTAAATTTTGGTAAGTTTTCCCCATAATTGGAAAAATTATGGTTTCCATCAGTATTACACTATTTTACATGGAAAGATGCATCGAACTAAAAATTTCTAATGGAGTGTGTAGTACGAGTCTTAGATTATTTACTTTCTTATATCACCCATACATTTTCTCATTATCTTAAAAAATTATCTCTCTTGTATTAATAATTTTTAACTTCCCATAAAAGGAACATAAATTCTCTCTCTTTTTTAATTCATGTGTAAAAACTTTAAACGATAGGAACATAAATAGCAGTAGTCATAAATTCTGGTTGCACGTTTTTATAACCAGAATATTTTATTGAATAAATTACGTCGGCCCCTGAATATGATTATGAAGGTAGAAACAAAGTTTGATACGCACAAGAAAGAACCAACAACCAGATGTGATACAAACAAACTAATCAACCATAATACCTGGAACGTTGCTAGAAAAAACTGTTCCTGTTAATATTTTTCTCATTATTGACAGGAAAATTAATTACAATTAAATCAGTACTCTACTGGTCGTGAGTAAAAGAGACAACTAATTTGAGTACTCCATATACTACTACTATTATTTATTAGGGGAGAGCAACATGAGCAGTTATATGGAATACTTATTTCTGTAAATAAAGTACTGGTTGTGATGAAAGAGACAACTAATAATAGTAATACATTAAAGTAGCGAAAGGTCCCTTTACCAAAAAAGCCAAAGGTAGTATTTACTTCGCACGGAATACGGATATCTCCATTTAAAAGAATGGAAAAATCACCCCTTGCATTTACTAGTACTCCACCATTTTCAAAATAAATCTCAGATCTTTATTATACCCAGGAGCATCAGATAGACAAAGATGGTGCAGTTGGGAGACAGAATGGAAGAATTCTTGAACAACAGATGGCTAGTTTTTGTGGCTTCAATGTGGGTTCAGTCTTGTTCTGGAATTGGCTACTTGTTTGGGAGTTTATCGCCGGCGATAAAGAAGACCATGGGGTATAATCAGCGACAGGTGGCTATTTTGGGCGTCGCAAAAGATTTGGGGGATGCTATTGGATTCATTGCAGGTACTCTGTGTGAGGTTTTGCCCATTTGGGCTGTTCTTGCCATTGGTGTGATTCAGAACTTTGTTGGGTATGGTCTGGTTTGGCTTATTGTCAGCCACATATTGCCTACTACGCCTTTGTGGGTGGTTAGTATTCTTCCACTAATTTTCTTTGTTATCCTGCATTTATATGTGAAACTCATCTCAAATTTGCATAGTCCTATACTTCCCGTTGTGTTGTCAATTTTTTAAGGACAACTTCAGCACACTAGTATATCACTCAACTTTGTTGCTAGTCTTTCTTGTGTTTTGATATCTTGTTAAAATCATTATTAGTTGAAATTTGTTGTATTGGGTACAGAATCCAATTCTAATTAATGTTGCTCTAGAAACACTCTGCATTCAGCAAACTGCTACTTTGGTGCTCCTATAACAGTATTATCATAACTGAACAGAACCAACTGAAATGATTTTTTGATTCTCCATTTTAAATAAATGATGTTGTGCTGAGAAATTAAAAGAGAATAAAGCTGGAAGACGGTTGGTTAGAGATTCTAAAATGTGGAAAGGGATCTAGGAGGCTGGATTGAAATACAAGGTTCAGCTATATTTCTCTGATATTGTTAAATTACTCTCTTGTGCAGTTATGCATTTTGATATTTGTGGGAACAAATGGTGAGACCTACTTCAATACTGGAGCTCTAGTTCCCTGCATACAGTACTTTCCTAAAAGCCGTGGTCCCATAGTGGGAATACTCAAGGGATTTGCAGGGTTGAGTGGGGCAATTTTGACCCAAGTTTATACTATGATCAACATTCCGAATGAGGCAGCACTGATTTTCATGGTAGCAGTTGGGCCATCAATGGTGATCACTGCTCTGATGTTCATAGTCAAACCTGTGGGAGGTCACAAACAAGTTAGGTCATCTGATAATTCTAGCTTTTTATTTGTCTACAGTGTTTGTCTTATCCTAGCAGCTTATCTTTTGGGAGTTTTGCTGCTTGAGGATATAGTAAATTTGAGTCAGACTTTAGTCACAATATTAACAGTTCTGCTGCTCTTTATCATATTGCTTCCTATCCTAATTCCTATTATGTTAGTTTTTATCTCGGTACCGATATCTCCAACGGAGGAGAGCCTTCTCCCTGAGCCTCAAACACAAGAATCGAGTAAAACTGAGCAGAATGTAAATGAGGTGATTTTCAGTGAGGTTGAAGATGAGAAAAACTCAGAAATAGATTCAGTTCCAGTAGCGGAAAGGCAAAAAAAAATCCTTCATTTGCAAGCCAAACTGTTCCAAGCAGCTGCTGAGGGAGTGGTGAGGGTCAAGCACAGAAAGGGACCGCGTAGAGGAGAGAACTTCACCTTACTGCAGGCATTACGAAAGGCAGATTTTTGGCTCATTTTTATCTCCCTCGTACTGGCTTCTGGCTCTGGTTTGACAGTTATTGATAATCTAGGTCAGATGTCTCAATCTTTGGGGTATAAAAATACGCATGTATTTGTTTCCATGATTAGCATATGGAACTTTCTTGGCCGTGTTGGTGGAGGGTACTTTTCTGAAATTATAGTAAGGTATATATGATTTTTTTTTTATGGTATTGTTAATATAATCAATGTTGTCTTTTTCTCTCACCTTGTTTTTTATTTGCCAGAAAGTATGCCTACCCGAGACCGGTGGCAATGGCTGTGGTTCAGGTCATAATGGCAATTGCGCTCTTCTTCTATGCTTTGGGTTTTCCGGGGGCAATTTATACGGTCTCCGTGCTGATGGGACTTGGATATGGAGCGCATTGGGCAATTGTGCCTGCTGCAGCTTCAGAACTATTTGGTTTAAAAAGTTTTGGTGCCTTGTACAATTTCCTTACATTGTCAAGCCCAGCAGGGTCTTTAATATTCTCGGGTGTCATTGCTAGTGGTATATACGACTCTGAAGCTAAAAAACAAGCTTCTATGAAACGGCAACATTTGGGATATATGCTCGGAATTCCCCTTGGCCTTGGAGAGGAAGAAGATTCACTCGCTTGTTACGGCACCATTTGCTACTCGCTCACGTGTGGTATTCTCACAGGACTTTGCATTATTGCAGTCTTCTTAAGTTTGATAGTTGTCTACCGGACTAAGAGAGTTTACGCCCAACTCTATGGGAACTCTCGCATTTGACTTCTACAAATAGATAGATTGTAGAGTTAACATCATATAATATATATATATATATATATATATATATATATATATATATATACAGAACTGATCCAGTCCGGGAGTCCGGACTGGATCAAAATCCGGTCCAAATTTTTTTTTTTTTTTTTGCTTTTTTTTTTTTGGAACAACTAAAAAAAAAAAAAAAAAATTTATGGAATTGAAATTTTTCAATAATACAGTGTTTTGGGTGTGTTTTTAATACCTACTCCAACCAATGTATGTACAGTCTGCCCAGACTGTACAGACATGTTTCGTTATAGGCATCCAAATCACACCCAAAACACTGTATAATGTAAAAATTCCAATTCCATAAATTTTTTTTTTTTTTTTTAGTTGTTTCAAAAAAAAAAAAAGCAAAAAAAAAAAAAAAAAAAAAAAGTCCGGATTTTAACAAAATCCGGGAGTCCGGACTGGATCCGGACTCTATATATATATATATATGTAATTCTTAGGATTCATTTGTATCAGACCCCATGCAATTGCTGGATCCTACACTGATGCGTTTCTCATTTTTATCTATTGCTTATATCATTTGCATCTTTATCAAGTGTTACAAAATTGTTCTATAAAATAATAAATATAGTATAATCTTAGCCTTTCTGTAGGTACCATGATCTCTAAAGATTAGGTTTGAGGTAGGCTGAGACTTATTATCCAAATTATCTGTGAGATTGGTCAAGCAGCTCAATTAGATTTATATATTGTTGAATATTAAATAGGACATATATTGTTCAATATTAAATTGAATTGTACCCATATAAGTATAAATTTGCTTATTTTATATAGATTTGGTCCTTTTTTTTTATTTCATAATTTAAACTCTTTTTATAATTTTATGTCAATGTGATTAATTACTCTTTTCATAATTTTATTTCGTAATTTTTTTTGTTATTACTCTTTTTATAAATTATGTCCACTTACAATTACGATTTACGAGACAGGACAATAAAAATCATTTAAATTATTGTTTTTTAAAATAAAAACCATTTAAAAAATTGAGTAATAAAAATAAGGAGTTTTTTCTTTCTCGAAAGGTAAATATTAGGGGAAGGGGCCAACGACCCTCGTAAAGAAAACGAGTCACACGAGAATCTGTACGACTGCTGTACCTTATCCTATCTCTTTCTATTTTCTCCACCATCTTTCTTTCCTCTTCTCAATTGGTAATTCCCAAAACCAAAACCAGAAGGAAAAAAAGAGAGAGACCCATAAAATGGACGCAAACAACCAGCAACCACCGGGAGAAGCGGCACCGCAACCACTAGCCCAATTTGCACAACAACAGCAACCGTACCAGCACCTGCTGCAGCAACAGCAGCAACTCCAAATGTTCTGGACCTACCAACGCCAAGAGATCGAGCAAGCCAACGACTTTAAGAACCACCAACTTCCCTTAGCCCGCATCAAGAAGATTATGAAAGCCGACGAAGACGTACG